>JAQIXP010001654.1:0-17548 GCA_034700285.1 Proteroiulus fuscus | reverse complement strand
CGATTAATATGTACCGGTAATTAACATGGAGATTCCCATAGGAGCATGCATTTTTTAAAAGTGTGGACAGCCCCCTTTAAGTTTTTGTAAAATTTCCATTTTTACTAAACTCCCTACATACGTTAACAATAAATAAGAAGTAAATTTACTTGATGTAAATTGTTAACACAATGTTATAGAGTTACTGTAGGCCTACTTTTAAACAGTTCCTAAATATATAATTGTTAGTAAAATGTAGGCAAACGATGAAATGAGGAACTTTTTATTGGAAATGCGTAAGCTATTTATGAGTATATTTTATTTTAACTCAGAATTGAGTAGGCCTACAGTTTCCCTTTAATATGTAGCCTAGGCCTATCATGAACACTTTTGGGCAATTTTTTTCCAATGCAATTATATCATTCATTTTTCTCTGGCAGTTTTTCTAATGGAATTTGACTTGATTAGTAAATTTTGCAGATTGTTATAAATCTTAAGACTGCTTCATCAACATATTTCACCAATTCAAGTATTTAAGAAATCCAACTCTGGCAGTTAGCTCTTCTTTGCACGAAACTTTCCAACTGAGTCTTGGATACAAGAGAAATTCCATGGTCAGTATCCGAAATTCCCTCACTTTAACTTGGTTTTTCTATGACTACCAAAATTCCCTGACTGCATGGAAGGTTTTTCCAGGTCATGGGTACACTGTGTTAGATACTGGCATGATGAAATACTCGTAGGCCTACCGATGAATTTGCCAATACAACAAATACATGTACAGCAGGCCTACATGTTGTATTTCTATCGGTGAAAGTAAAGAAAATGATATAGTACCATGATATTTACACTTCCAATTATACCGGTTTTGCCGAGAGGTACCACGACATGGTGCTTAAAATCTTGTCCGAAATAACTTTACTGGCTAAATTTCAAAAAATCCATGTATGTAGAATAAATTCATTGCCAAGAAATTCAAACAAATTTTCTAAAGTTCCTAAAGATTATTTTTAAATTCCGCTAAGTTCACATAATTCAATAAGCTCTAGAATTTAAGCATAATTCCTTTCAAATTTCACCCCCCCAAAAATAGAAATTAAAATGTTGTAGAGGGAGCCCTTGTCAAAAAGTTCATGTTAAATTTCCTAAAATTCAAAAACTGCCCTTTGATGTCGCACCTCTTAGATTTTCCTGCTATTGGCAATCATGTTGAGTTTAATCCAGAACGTCGCACGTGGTCCTGTTGCCAACAAATTTGTTCCACGTATTTTATGCAACAGTAAGTAAACTCAACTTAAGTATCGCACACAGCACAGCACACCAGACCTCTTAAATTTCTGTGTTATTCATACTACTTGCAAGGCCTCAAAGGGGTTGGCAGAAAGCAGATCAATTGCTTTAAATGCGCTGGGTCTACCATGCAGGGAAAACTAGGCTAAAATGGGATCGATTATGCTAATTGTAAACATGGATTAGAAGATCAATTCATCAAATGGAAAATGTCTCAAACACCAGGGCAGCTGAATAATCAGAATTGATGGATTGTTTTATAATCTTACGAGTAAAGAAGGGTGATGGTTTATAATGCAAAGAAGAATACATTTTTGTACATTAGTAGTAGGCCTAACGTCGAAACAGTAGGCCTACTCCTATTATCTACCCACAGGAAGCTTAAGCTGAGAAGAAAAGATACCATTAATAAAGATGATGCCATTCCCAAATATACCGACTTCATATTTCACTGGAATGAAGGTGACATTAAGATTGACCATATGAGCGTAGCAGAAGTACATGCAAATTTGTAACTTTTTTAGGTTAGGGGAACTATAGGCCTACACTAATCCTTTTAGTATACTACACTTTCTTGTCCCTCTTGAATGGGGATAGGACGGCATAATGATTGGCTGCAAATCCATCGAAAATGCACTGGTAGCAAAATGTTAACAACATTGTATGGGAGGGGAGAATGGCCACGAGCAGTAGCGTGGAAAACGGAAAACAGAAAATCACTTCATTGTTTTTTACCTGATGGCAATTGTTCACGCTGTTGCTTGGTCGTATTTTCCATTATTCGATGGCTAATTAATTGTTCTTTCAATCGAATCGCTTCGCCGTCCAGGATTGATTTCTTTCGATTCCCTTCTAACATTTTCTTTATTATCATTTGTCGCAAGTGTAAGCAGTATTCAGACGTATTTAAATCAGCAGGCTTCGTTCGGATGATGACAACGGCCAAAGCTAAGCTCAGCATTTCATTAAAGTGCTGGAAAGCTGAAAAAAAAATATATATTCAACTCAAACTGAGAATTAAGTTTTATGACAGGCCCTAATCACAATTAAAATAGAATCAAGTTTCATCAATGTGTATGCTGCATTTGTGGGATTTACAACTGAAGATAAATCAATAAAGCTGTATAAATAATGCATAATAAACAATGATCCTTGGCTCACGTGGTCTGCTAACCAAAACGAGGTCATACACATTGGCAGAGCTCTTATCATCAATTCCAAGAGCTTGATAATAATAGGCCTACTTGAAAAATGGAAATGAAATCCATCACATGCAGCTTATTGTTAGTCATTTAAAAAAAAAAAAAAAAAAAACCTTTTTTAATTAAAAAAGTGTTCCAACAAAAAATTGTGTTCCAACAATTAAGATTAATTAATACACGTGCATATTCCGCAAACACAAACTAAAATAATTCAGTGGCTAATTAAGACAAAAATCTTTGGCTCAATTTAAGACGTGCTCAGCCATCGTGACACTTTTGTCAAATTTGGTTTGTTTTCAATTTTACAGATATTGCAACTGAGGCGGCCAGACTGCTTATTTAAGACACATAGGCCCCCTAGCTCAAGTCAATTTTTGTAGGTAAAAATTGAAGGTTCCTTAGACATTTTTGGACAATCATTTTGGTAGGTACATTTATTACACCCACACTTGTATAAATGCTATACTGCATTAGG
Source organism: Proteroiulus fuscus (assembly GCA_034700285.1). NCBI lineage: Eukaryota > Metazoa > Arthropoda > Diplopoda > Julida > Blaniulidae > Proteroiulus > Proteroiulus fuscus. The sequence continues at coordinate 14,602 of JAQIXP010001654.1, read as the reverse complement.
CCCCTGCTAATTTACTATATTAAAAAAAAAGCTAGTGCTCCGGCTGTCAGACTATGATGTTCCTATTCGGTTGCAGTAGGGCCCACAAGAATTAAACTCCTTTTACTTCCCGACAGCTCATAGAACAAGTAGCTTTACAGGAACTCGCAAAGTGCTTCCCCGCTTATGAGAGCGAGGAAGCGCTTTGCCAGTGTGCTGGTAGAGCTACTGGTTCGATAAGCTGTTGACATTAAATGAAATACCCATGTCAGCAACACGTTGACATAAGTGGGAATTAGCAAAACCAAACTAATGCCCCAATCACATGCATGGACATTTTCATCAGGATCTATATAGAAGATTCAGATTTTTTTGGAACCAATTGAGCACGAGAAAAAACAAATAAGTATACTTGCAAGGCCAAAAGATATCTAAATGTTATTTAGAACACGATCAAAATGTCCCGATGCCTGGGACAAGTTGTTTTCATGCAGTTCCTGAATGACACAGTGTGTGTCTAAAACAATTGCATTATATCCTTTTTTATGGAAAGAAATAAATTAAAAGCTAAAGGGACAACACGTTTCCAAATTGGTACTATTTAATGTCGAATGAGGACTCACGGAAAGATGTACTGGACATTAACTCTTTTATCTTTTCCCCAAAAACGTGGGGGCCTCCATGCATAGTAGGCCTACTTAAATAGCTCATCCGAATTGCAATGTTAAAAGAAAAGTGATTTGTAAATTCAATGATTGGCATAGTAGAATGAATGGATGTTTATTTCTCACAGCATACTTTGTGGGTGAGAACTAGGAGCCTGCAAGATTCTATACTCTAATACGGTAGCTAATCTACTGAAGGTGACACTCGCAAGAACTACCTCCCATAACAAACAAACAACCTATGAAACTTTCAAAGTTGGTCGTACATATGTTCTTTAATTGTATGAAGGCCTCATTAGGCCTACCACATAATAAAAAATAATTCAGTATTAATACTCTGAAATGTTTTGATAACTTACAGTTACTGGGGGATTGTACGTGGTATTTATGTATAATTGGTCACTGAAATCGTACCAGTACCTACACTGGGACCTAATTTTAATCTCTGCTTCAAAACTTGCGACGAGAATCTATATGAGAGAATTCACTTTTATAAAACTGTATGGTGAAGTTAAGGCCTCGAGTATCTTGTCCGAATAAAAGCGAAGTGCATGTTTGATAACTACAAAAACAGGACTCTAGGCTGAGCAGCATATTATAACTATGGACTTGAAAATAAATCAACAACCTACCAGTTCCGTTATCCATTCCGGACCTATATTCCGGACCTACACATTCAACCTTTTTTAAAACTGAGTGAGAGGAGAATTTCTAAACTGTGGAAATAATTAATTACTTTAGAAATAATAGTTTGAAAAAGCAGCACGCGTTCGGACGACATTTTGAACAAGGGGTCGTTCATTAAAGACGTTTGCAGTTGGGTGGGTGGGGCATTTGCCAAAAGTTGACCAATAAGGTGTCACGTGGGGGGTCCTTCATCACAGAGTTGATATAATAATTTCAGTAGTTGAAGCGCCGTATATTTTTTATATTAAAATATATTTAAATATATTAAAAAAAAAGACGACGTCAACACTGTGGGTGGGTGGGTCCTTTCTCTAAATGTTGACAAAAGTTGACAAAGGGGTCGGTGGGTCCTAAAATTGACATTTTTTGTAAACGTCTTTAATGAACGGCCCCCAAACATTTTTCAGAATCCGGAAGCACAACTGCATCACGGGAAAAGCGATAAAAAGGTGGGAACTTGGCGGTAAAATTAAAATTTTATCATAACCTGCCCAACCCAATAATTTTGGGTTCGTAGCCCAAAATGGGGATATGCAAAAACAAAAACAAAAAAATAGTGTGACATAAGAGGGGAGGGGGTGTAGATTTTTTGTGACAATTGTGTGACAAACGGGGGGAATGAGTCTTCAAAATTCCCTTTTTTGCTTTACATACTAAATGTAGAGCCCCTTATGATCCATGTTGCTTTACCTGTAATTAGTGGAAATCCGATAGCCCACGCTATAGCCGGACTTTTGTACAAGCTGTATCGCCAACTCAGAAGCTAACTTAATCAATCGTCCTTGAGCCGTCCATGGTGTTGTGGCAGCTTCTCCCTCAAGTACACATGCATTTATCATTGATGCATTTTTGGGAAACCATAGGCCTATCATTTCACGATCTGGTATTTTTAAGCTTTATCTTTATTTTTATTGAGAATGTGGTGAACTAGCTTCCTTATGAGTATTACTCACCTATGGCTGTAAAAATCATGAATTACTTTATTTGAAGCCATAATAGGAAAGCCACCAGTGGAAATTTCTTTTGACGATGGTAAATAGCCTAGCATCAGCGTAAAACACGTACACCACTAAGACTGCTCAGAAGGAAGCAATGACGAATGCAGTGTAATGATCGAACTAGGTGAGGTTTTAATTGAAATATACAATAATGTTAGCAATAATTAAAACACGTAAAGTAACCTGCATCGATCCATAGCATTTAACATCACCGGCACTTTTTAAAAAAAATGTAAATAGGCCGAGCAAAGTTTCCATTTTTTATAAGGAAAATGGAATCACAGTAATATTCCATTAGTAAAGTACTGGAAATTGTCATACAGTTTTGTAGTTATCGAGTGCACGCTAGACTCAACCATGTGATCCACTGCCAGATGCAACTGTTCTTCGGTTTGAGTAATATGAAAGCGGTCTTTCATCGCTCGAAGAGTGCTGGCACCATTACGAAAACAAGGTAACTGAGAGCCTAAAAATAAATGTGTAAAACATTGAACGCTTTAATTGGTGATGGGCATATAACTGATGAAAGAATGTGAAATTTATGAGTTAACAGGGCATTACCCGTCTGCATGATTTCTACAAGAGTTAAAATTTTTTCGTGGTGTTTTTTTGCTGCCAATAATCCTTGCAGCATTAATATCTTGAAATATCCGAACATATCGCTGCCCAGCCCACCCATTACCTATAATAAAAGAATAAAATATTCATTATTGATTTGAATTAGCACGTAGAATTTGAGGAAAAAACTAGAGCGACATACATCGACAAACTCTTGAGTCAATTTAAATGGTGAACTTTCAAATCCCAAATTCTTCGGAGAAGAGGACAATATGAATCCAAAATCAATGTGAATTAGGTGACCCTTCGAGTCGAGAAGGATGTTCCCATTGTGCCTACGAATACACAATAACACAAATTAAGATTGGACATCAATTCCATTTGATATAATTTTTTTAATTAAATGTTTACATGGGTGGCAACCAACCTATCTTTAACTTGTATCAAATAGCATACGATACAATACGCGGCACAACTCTGAACAAAATTACGTTGAGCCGTGAGAAATTCTTCGCTATTCGAGGTGCCGAATTCCCGGAAAAAGTATTCCAACAGTGACATTTTGCTGTGCTTCTTAATCTGATGCAATGATACTGCATCAAGAATGGGTTCAAGCATACCGCTGTCATTGGATAGCACCAAGATGCGGAAAGGTCGCACCCAGAGGGCAACGTGCTCTTGCTCCCAAATTTTCTGAAGCATCGTTAAAAGCTGATACGCCATGAGCTCCTGTCGCAAATCGTCTCCACACTTTACAATGACGGATAAGAGACGCCAATTGGGAAAATGGCCGTAGGGTGACGCTTCTCGGATTCGCCCCACTTTTTCTTCCCACGGTTCTTTTAAAGCGGCCGCTGATGGATCCTCGGGATCGCGCTGTTGGAATGGAAACAATTATTAGGCCTAGTCTTCCATCATTTTTAAATTTTAAAAACAGAAATTTCCCCATTTATATTTGGGTTTTTAATCAAAACCATTGACTCAGTCGCCACATTAACAAAACTAAAACTTTAATTATAGAATAACCATCCACTCTATTAAGCAACTTTAATGTTCATTATTTACCAAATCTACAGTCTTATTCAAAACCTGGTACCATATTATTAGAATTATTTGAGCATAAAATTTTATTCATTGCCATAATTTCATCTCAAACAATAACATAATATTAATGTTGATTATAACTGTGTACATTGGTTAAATACCTTCGTGGCTTAAGCAGCTCACCTTAAATGCAGATTTTGGAGTGTGAAAACTTTCAGACAGTCTCCGTCGAATATCCCCAGCAGCAATGTACACGGGATCCTTGCTATCGCAGCTAGTTGAGCTTTCTTGAGACATTTGGGAAATGGTGTCTCTATCTTTAATTCTGCGGCACATGTACTGCAGAGAAATGTCATCATCTTCTTGAGACCAACAGTCGCCATCGTCGTCTACTGATGGATAAACGTTGAATGAGACTTTGCCCACATCTCCATGAAGACAATAATCCATTAAATTTTCCTCCGATCTCGTCTGCCTTAAGGCGTTGATGATCTTCGCTGGGACGGGAGCAGTTTGTGTGTCTTCCACCTCCAGTACTTCCACATATATCAAATACGGAGCCTGTTGTGTAAAGAAAGAGCCACTTTTAAAACAAATACAAATAAACGCATACATACGTTCCCACATGCAACCTATTAGGAAAGACGACCTTGTCTTTAGAGTTGAGAACGACTGCAGCTTGAGGAGGTATTCGCACCACGTGATGTTGAACAGTGGGCGTGTGAATTGGAAGCCACACGCGGGCTGGGAGATTAAGATTCAGCATGGATAATTCAGCGATAAGATGAGATGTTTTCTTGTCTTTTGTGGGCAAGGCTTGTAATCTCTTTCCGATGGCGACCAATACCTTAACAAATTCGTGCTGAGCCGCTAAACGTGACTGCAAAAGAATCATCAATTAATGTTAGGTTCGTGCCTTCTCATTTGCTTTCAATAGCCACCAGTAAATGAAGAGCGCTCACCCCACAGTAGCATTCCATTTTTTTACCAATAATATCTTTATAGACGCCATCCGACCTTTCAAAACAAGTACATCCATTGTCAAAGGCATGACCCGACGTCAAATCGCCCAACATGGTTTTAGAACTGGCGGATCCCCATTTGTGAAGGCTCTTAGATCCTTGAAATATTCCTTCAATTAAAATGTTCACGAACAATTATCGCTCCATCATTAACAAAGATGTAAAATTAAACTGCTTGCTGAAAGTTAAGATCCCTGTAACAACCGACCTGTTGCATCAGACCTAGATCTTTGATGAGTTTTTTTGGTGGGGGAAGGATAAGGTGAACAATGTTGCCCATTACAAATTGATTTATCAAGCTTAGAAACGGGAACCTGGTTCAATAGGCGTGGACGTGAAGGCCTTAAAAAAAAAATCATATTTTCACTACAACGAAATCAAACTTTTTAAGGAATATAATACCACTGCCTTGCATGGTTGCTCAATATGAGGCTACCACCATAATAATACCCAATAGTACAGTGATAGAATTGTATTTCATGTAGGCCTTTGTATACCATTTACCTTAGCTCATCGTGGAGAATAAGGTTTTTCAATTTTGTACCGGCAGACTTTTTCCTGGACGGAATAGATGCATCCACAGAGTATGCATCTAAAAGCCAAGCTAACTGCAGGCTGAAATCCACGGATCGGCGGCATCTGTGTAGTAAGATAAAATAAACAAGCGTTAAACACAATAGTATTTCAATTAAATAGATGCTGTTTTTTATATAAATTCAATTGATCTGTAGACAACCCCACTCTCTAAAATTAGGCACACCCAATTTTTCCGAGCAGGTAATTTTCAAATGTGAACCAAACAAACAGACCACAATAAAAAAAATTGAATTTTGAAAATTGTCCTTTAAACAAAATGAAAAAATATTATACATATGTTGAACATCTAATGTTAATATTTTAATTTGTACCTGGACACCAGATACGGATGAATGGCTTCAGCAACATCATTCATGTTAATGTACATATTTGCTAGCTGAGGACAATAAAAATCGGTATCCCGATCTGCAAAGCTAAACATCCTATTCCCTGAAAAAATAAACCAATCACACAGTGGGTATTAAAATAGAATAGAATAGCCTAATATAAAATTTTAAAAAGTTATAAAGTTCATAACTGAGAATTTTTAATTACTAAATAATTTAACAAATTTAAGGAATTAATAAAGCAACCTAATTAGGAATGCAGCTAAATCTATGCACAAGTTTGGTTAACAAGTACACTTCATTGCACATTACAAAATAAACTCTTGAAAGTCAATCCTAATCTGAATAGAATGGGTTGTTTGCATAAACAGTAACAGTCTTACAAGTCTCAGAACTCATAAATGGTTAAATAATATTGAAAAATAAATTTTTATATAAAGTGTATGCCTTAAATCTACTTTTATAAATTATATACTGGATTGTTTTTAATGGTGTTCAGTGCTGTAAATATATTTGCTTAATATCCACTCAAGTGCAGGCAAGGTAAGTAATGCAGCTATAAAAGAAATCTTATTCAAATTTTTAAGATTGCTTAAAAAAAATTACAATATCTAAATTTACCCTTACATGTAGATTTAAAAGTTGCTTAGAAATTACTCACCAATATATGTCTGAACACCGTGTTCCTTTGAATTAAAGAGATGAGTTATAGCTATGGACATATCAAACATTTTGGATTCAAAAAGTCTGAGTAGTAAAGATTCTTTAGGAGGTTGAACGTGACCATTACAAGATACAATTCGCTTGTTTAATGGCTTCACAAATGTGTTTACAGCACCCAGTTGTGGCTCATCCTCAAAATCCATTTCAGCGATGGCGGCAGGCAATGATTCAGTCATTTCCGCAGGTAACAAAACACCATCGGACGGTTGCCGATTTGGCATCAGATGATCATCCTTCACGTATCCGGGACGATTTTCTTCTGCCGTTTTTTCGACTCTATCGCCATCGTCCGAATTACAGATGCCGCTGTCATCAGAGCCCATACTTGCCTGATCGTGGCCATTTTTACTGTTGCTGGCGCAACCGATATTGATGTTGGAATCACAATGAGGAATGGGAGTGGGTTTGTCTTCGGCATAAGGAGCGGTATATGAATTACAATTCAAGGGGATTGAATCGTAGACATCGGGTGCTATTATCGATGAGGTGTGAAACGAGCTTCCTCGATATGCCACACCCAAAGAACCAACACGACGGTGTCCCTTGGTCGATGCCAATAAGATATGGGGGCTCAATGACGACGGAGAAACTGTCGCAATATGAACTGGAATTTGCTGAATGGCAGAATCTAAACTTCTATTGCGATGATGAGTTGCCTGAAAGCCATCCTCAGAGGATGTCGCAGTAGTACCAGAAGTACATCCACGTTCACTGGCTTTTGAGATTAATGATAATGGTAAATCTGTATTTCGCAAACAATGACCATGAATCTGTACCTCCTCTACTATAATCTTTGCTCTTTTGCCGAAGATAACTTGACCCACAATTTCATCATTCGTAGTTCTGAGTATGCCATCACTTGACTCATTATTCACAGAAATGCTGGACATTATGGAGAAAACAGAAATCAATTCTTTTTTGGTATATTCATTCTCAAATCAATCTGGGAAATAAAATAAATAAATAAATAAAATCAGTAATGCTTAATTAATGCCTTGGACAATTTGACATGGAGAGGCAGATGGATTTGACAGATAGAAATATTTTGAAGCATTAGTACTGGTAGCTGTGTACTTGAATTATTTACAGAAAAATGTGCTCATTATGTGGAATGAGCAAATCATTAAGATGGTAGGCAAAGCAAACCGACGGTTGAGATTTGTTCAAGAATATTTAGGAATTACCCTTTAACGGTTAAGGAAACATGTTATAAAACATTAGTGCTGCCCCTTGTAGAGTACTGTGCTCCAGTTTGGAATCCTTACAATAACCCATGTACAGGCCATTGAAATTATACAACATAGAGCTGCTTGATTTGTTACAGGTAATTACTAAAGGACAGCTAGAGTGAACAAGATGCTACATTCTACTCAATGCGATCTAGAAGGGAGGATTTAAGCATGGGTTAAGACAATGGAATAATCTTTCTAAAAATAGTTCAAGATTGCTGGGAATTCAATTGAACAATGATGTTATAAGTCCCATTTGTATGAAGCGGGAGTATCCTCCTGATTGTGGGATAACTCTCCTACCAGATGGCATCATAATATTGATAGTAGGGTACCGAGTTAAATTGAAATTGAATTGAATATATAGGCCTACATAGTTGAGCGGTTTATTGAACTGAATATATATATAGTTGGGCGGTTTATTAATTTATTTTATAAGTAATTCCATCAAAATTCATTTAAGTTTAAATTTGTAGAAATCTTACATATGTTACGTGCCACTGATGGCATCAAGGAGGTTTCCACTACAGTAGCCTATTCCAGGCAGGTACCAACTGCAATCTACTGCTGCTGCTATCGATAGCTATACTGGTACTAATCTTGGAAGATTCTACGGTACATGGACCGGCCAATTAGTCCTATCGTTTAACTGCATTCAAAAATGAATTGGCACGGTCTTAAGATGAAACGGATTTATTATACCGCAATTCAGGCTAGCAACAATTGCGCACCTACAGAAACTGCCACTGGTAACTCCCACTATAAAATTGTTGTTAGGCCTACGCACGATATGGTACATTATCGGAGCATATTTAAAGAGTAGTCAGCAAAATTTATACTTACAAATGATCTACAGCCAACTTATAAAAATATTATATGCAGAAGTTTTGCAAATTCGCTGCTAGATATAACATTTTAAAAGTATATCAGCTGATGGCGATGAAAAAGTAAGAACGTCAACAAACGGCCATTTTACTGGAAAGGACGATCCGCTCGATTATGATCACGCCCGGTTCCCACTACAGCGTTTTGCCGTCGAAGCTTCGAGTACGCATGCGCACAACAAATGGAGTTACGTTAGGATTTACCGCGGGAAAATGGTTTCCAATTTAATTTTCATTTTTTGACAGAAAAGATAAAAAGATCATGCTACGTTTGTTATTTTGGGAATTTACAAATGTAGCTGAAATGCAATGAGCCATTATTTACAATATGACAGCTAGCAGCCATCAATGATTTCATTTATTAAAAAAAATAATTAGGATATACTACAACAGAGATATAATTGCTAGCTGAGTGTATGTTAATTTATTGACACAATGAATATGTTATTTAATGTCATTTTAAAGTCATAATTATGACTCATATAATATGCTTAATTGATTATGTCATAATTAAAGGCACATCTTAAAACCGAGTAATTTTTAAATTGAATACGAACAATATAATAGTAAAGTGAATTGAGAAGTAGCTATAATAGAGCATTGATGTTAATATTTTCAGTAGACTAATTGTTTTTTGGGAATCCTAACTTTTCTAAAATAAAAAGATTTGACATTTTGCCATTGTTTTGAATCTTTTAGTAGATATATTTGGCATATTTTGGCGTTATTACAGTATAACCTTTAGGTTACATGATCTGAAGCCATGCAAGTCTGAAGCATTTTTGTGGTAGCCTCTGTAGTTTTGGTGTGCTGCAGAATCATAGTGCAAAGTAACAAAAAATATTGCCCACTTGTGATCTACCTGGTAACTAAATTAATAAGTAGATTAATAAATATGATCACAGAAAACCAAAGAGAGCCGTGTGTTTGCATTTTTTAGTTGGGTTATAACCTATGATGTAGTTAATTAAGAACTACCAGTACTTGTGAACTTGTTTAATTTAAACCACAATTTAAATTACAATTTTTATTTTAAAAAGGTGCGTCTTTTGGCTTCACTTTTTCTCTAGGGGAAATTTCAGACAAAATCAGAAGTCTACAATCTCTATATGTTAAACATTCAAAACGTATTTATCATATGAAAGTGACACACAGTGTACGTCACTGAACAAGTGTTACTTGTAATTTCTAAACAGAATGAAAATCTTTAGATGGCCAATGCTGAAAATCCAGATACACGGTCATACACCCTGGTTTAAGCAACTAAGTTTAAGAATATTTTTTATATTTATAAAAATTGGGGTAAATAATCGCCACATTTTATCCACAAAAATGAGATTTTAGGCCAGCATAGTGCACGATATAAGAAGAATCCCTGGCAGTTCGATAACCCCAACACACACAATTCAAAGTTACATCAATTCTAAAATTCAAGATGTTAAATGGTAAAAAAAAAAAAAAAAAAAAGGCATTTTATAGCCATTCCATTTCATTTGATAAATAAAACACATTAATGGTTAAAAAAAATAAAAAAATAAGGCAATTCTAGTATCCTTCAATTTGCAGACATATCTTTCTATTTCTAATGAATGGCACATTTGTCATTTCCATATTTAAATGATTTAAAAATGTTAACTATATTTTCCTGCATACACCCACAAAATAAGTATGACAACCCTTTTTTTAAATATTTGACCCAACCTTAACGTCCTCCTAGTTATAAACTTTTAATACCGAGAATGTTGAGAAAGTTCACATTTTATAGGTATAACCAGTACTGATAAGATTTTGGCCAAAAGTTTGCAATAATTAACTATTTAGAGCATACGCAAAGAACCAGTGGACCACGTACAGAAAACCAGGCAAAACTATATGCAATTATAGTTTATCCACTATTTTTACTTCGACATTAAAGGGTCAACTATGTTTAGAAAAAATTACAATTTGAATCAATTTTTAAAACTAAAAATTAAATTATTAGGAAGGATATTATTAATTACTTTCTACATTTTCATCGCATTTTTTAAAGAACTTTATGGTAAGCTGAATATTTTATTTTTTAATTTTTAAACAGAATTAGTAATTCGACACTATATCACTAGTACAAAAGGAGAGCTATGAAGATATTTATGGCAATTTCACAGTGATCATCATTAGACATTTATCGAAATAATTTTTTTAACAACTAAAATTTGTTGTTGACTCTTTGATAGCAAAGCTTTTGTACGTATTTGTGTCCATTCCAACATATAACGATCTTCCGTGTTCGATACCCAAATATTAATTCCTATTGGCCTGTTTAAGACAAGTTTCAACTTTTCAACCAAAGCACATAAAATTACAGAAAAATACCAGAATTTTTAGAATTATAAGAGCTGGGAGTTACGGTCATCCTTATTCTCATTTCAATAATTAATTGGTATGAAATTCATTAAATGGGGAAGACATTCAATGAACTATTCTTGTGCAAGTAAAATTTTGTTCAAAAATTGCATAATGAACAATATTAATTAATTGCATTATTTGTCAAAACTAACAGTGGGTCTATTGAATTATTTAGCCAACTGTACAACAGGCATAGTGCGTTGATATAAAAACCCAATGTTACTTCTGTTAAGATGATAGTATTTCCCTCCTGTTCAATGAAACTGTTATAAAACCCCGGTAAACATTCTTCCTTTTGGGGGAAAGGGGGGTGGGGGGTTGGAAGGACAAATTGTCACAAATATAATTGAAGAAATACAAAAATCTGCCCAATTGTTTTTTTCTCTTCGTGCTTTTAGCATTGCCTATGCTTGATGGAGGAGTGAGACATAATTGTAACATTTTATTGAGCGAGACATTTAATGACCACAACACAGCCAATAGGTATTGTCATTCAATGTACAATGGTCGACTATATGATATTGAAAGGATATCTGATTTACATCAGATACAAAAGTTACTGGCAAATAAACATAGTAAGTTTGACTTTCTATTTAATGATATCCAGAATTACACAGTTCATCGCTTTTTATTTTAATTCAGAAACGCTATCCGTTCACGTCGGTAATGTTCGACTAAAATTAGGCAAGTACCTATATAATTTAAACTGTTTATTAAACGACTGGAAACCCCTGACACCATCTTTACTACAGGACAAACAACTAAATTCCCCACTTTGAAAGAGAAAATATTAACTGGCTGTTGGGCAGCTACGATTACCCCATCGGGCACAAGTCCAGTGCTAAACCAGGTCGACTGTAATTTAAATTTGCCATCCATTTGCAAGGTTGGAAAACAAAAATGCAAGTAGCTTTTTTAACATTTTCAAAAACATTTGATCAATGATTAAATTTCCAACTAAACGTTGAAATCTCTGATTCAGCAAGAAGAGCCATCACGTACTCTTACTTGTATGTCAACGAGAATTGGCAAGATAATTTGCAAAGATTAATTTACGGGAGCGATGGAAGATGCTCGTCTCGCACGGACCGTATCGTAGCACCAGAAAGCAGAGTAGTGGGGGGGGGATCTGCCACCTACGGTTCTCAACCCTGGCAGGTAAATAAATGTACGACGCTGGAACGCATAGTTGACGGGAATTTTTGAATAAAAAATGTTATCCTGTCACTGCTCATAATCACTACTTAAACATTTAACGTGATGTTCACTTGTTTGTCTGCAACGAGTTCTCAAATTGTCCCTGCAAGAACTCAATTCTAATGGGTAGAGCCATATATACTAAGTGCGCGCCCTTTAGAAATGTGGTGACCACGCTGGCTGTTTGAATGCAGACCTAGCTACAGAAGTATATGTTTGATTCAAAAAGAAGCTAATTGTTGGCACCCTTAAACACGATACATAATAGAAAATCCTCGTGTGCCGACGTGATATTAATTTATGCCACTTTAGGAGATGGCGGACATTACAGTTTTCCCAGTTTCTATGGACCCTTGCTACGTCTCTGACTTCCAACTCATTTCTTTTCTAGGTGGAAATAGCAGTGATGAAACATAACAGTTATCGTCACCATTGTAGTGGCGTCATCCTGACTCCTGTATTTATTCTGACGGCTGCTCATTGTTTCGAGTGAGAATAACTTTCAATATACTTTTAACCAGCAGTCATATTTCAATGTATGGGAAATCAATAGATTAAAAGGGGCACTTTTTTTACAAAAATACTAAATGGAAACATCCCAAGTATAAAATAGGAAGATAAAGTGTAAAACAACCTCCATTTTTTTTAAATTTCTCCACATAGCATGTACTGTAACTTGTAAAATTTATAATTTCTAATAATTGTCATGACGCATTTGGTACAGGAAAGATAGGCCGTTAAAACTATTTCGAGTGACAACTGGCGATTACGAAATCGGGGCAGAAGACGAACACGAAGACCATTACGAAATCGAGAGACTCGCCATTCACCCAAACCATAGAGGTACACAAGTTGTTTGAGAAATATATTGGAATACACGAATATTTTAAAACTTTCACAAAATTATTCACTATTACTCCTTTTCAGCAAATGGATTTGACAACGATATAGCGATCATTAAGCTAAAATCAAAAAACAATGAGGGAATCCATTTTGGATCTCACGTGCTTCCGGCTTGCATTCCGAATAGTTACACTCCTCACACGCCCGGAACGAGCTGTGTTGTCTCGGGATGGGGAATACGAGAAACGGAAGGTGACCAAACCATTTAGTTTTTTTTAAAATTGCTATCCAGAAACTGACTCAAACTGGTTCCAGTAGTGGTTAAAAAAGATTACTATAATTTCTTAGCAAATTCGCAACTAAACACGTCAGCCGTACTTCAATCCGCACAAGTGGAGTTACTATCCACAACCACGTGTAGGGAGGTTTATAGAAATTACTCGTCAGTGAGCAAAGGAATGATATGTGCGGGGCATTGGGACGGTCGGATAGATTCGTGTAGAGGCGACAGCGGAGGTCCCTTGGTTTGCGACATAAACGGTAAGTGAACGTCAACTGTCACAAAATTAGGTTGAAGATCAAAAGCCGTTTATTCACGAGTCATTTTAAATTATAGGACAAAATCTAGTGTTTGGCTTAGTGAGTTGGGGGCAAGACTGCGGTCAACCCAATAGACCAGGTGTATACGTCCACTTGCAACATTACTTAAAATGGATTCATCAAATGGTGGAAGAACTAAGCTAGTCACCGCACATATACGGTTTTTTTTAATTATTAAGTAATTATTTGTCATAATAATGCATTTCAACAATGAAAATTCGAATTTTCAAAGTTAAAATGCATTATTATTATTGTATGATATCATACGAGTTCATGAATAAATAAACAAGTTTTAAATTGCATCCTTAGCATGTAGTCACTTACCCTGATTATTATCAATAATGCTACTTTATAAATATTAAATCTACAGAAAGAAGCTTTGATGATCTTATCTTAACCATCAACTTCTCAGAAATAACGTAACCAGTACCGATAATCTAACAAACAGGAAAGACTGTGCAAAAAAACTGCATCATGCACTGTTACAGGAGTCAAAACTGACAGCAGAAATTGTGTCATTTCATAACCTGCAAAATAATTTCAGAAAATGACGTTGCAGCCAGCAAATGCTAATTTTATATTTCAATGGGCTACACAAATCCAAAGTTTGCATCTCTTGGCAATAAATTTACTCTTAATTTAACCCTTGCAAGAGGTTAAATTATTCTTTTATAAAACCCTCCAATAAACCCAAGGGTTTATTGGATGAGAAGCAAAATCATCAAAACTATAATGCAATAAAACATGCAACATGTGCCCACTAATGGCAAGGATAATCGAATCCCACTATTAAGGGGGCTGTCCACACTTTTAAAAAATGCATGCTCCTATGGGAATCTCCATGTTAACTACCGGTACACATTAA
>JAQIXP010001653.1:0-17554 GCA_034700285.1 Proteroiulus fuscus | reverse complement strand
GACCTTCTACCTGTAGGTAATTGAATAATTAAAATCCGAGTTCGTAGTTGGATCTTGTCATACCTACAGTGATGTATCTTTTCATAAAATCTCTTTTTTAATCCTTAAGATTGTTGAGAAAGTAGGCACACTACCAGTATAGGTTAACGTGAAACATTTGAAAAAATTAATTTAAGGGGAAAGGCCCACTTTGAATGAAGTTGGTTGTATGAAAAAAACAGGAAAAATTATGATTGGCACGGAAATTGCAATTGGATTTGAGCCCAGCAATCATTAAATAAAATATCCCGAATAAGGGAATTTGGCTGAAAATGCCAAGCCCAAATAGGGGATATTTTGCTGACGGTATGTATCGCCTTCTACTGGATAAAAGGCATCAGCTAGCATGAAACACACCGACCCGGACGTCCTTGAGGGCGCTACAAACTTTCAGTGTCTGCCAATATTTATGGGAAAATGGCGCCTAACGTGTATTTTGGCAAACGTTGTAATTTCTTCAATGTGGAAACTGCTGATATTATTATTGCATTTCTAGTAGGTGTGTACAATTTTAATATCCCTTGTTGCAAGGTGGGACTTTCCCTTTAAGTACTCATTTTAACTTGTTTAATTGCCTTTTTTGAAGTAACTTGTTATAAAGAAAGACTTTCCCTTTAAGTTTATACTTTATAAAAGCAACTGCAAATTGAGTCTGGTTCAATTTAATTAAGATATCAAATGGCTCGTTATAGACAATAATTAGTGGCCTAATTTGATGCTTTGGGCTACATGTATTTTTTCAACAATCAGTATTGTAGCCTATATGACAGTAAATTAAAAAATATATAGGACTATTATTAACAAACTTAATGCAATTAAAATCGTGTAACTAAAATGCTACTTTGCAGAAAATTTAATTGAAAATTGAATACAAAATATAAATGTTATAATGAGAAAATTGCAGTGTGGGCCAAGGAAATGTAAAGTATGTAGGCCTACATGGCATGACAGAATGCTAAAGCATATATAGGATTACACGTTGGATTATTTTTAAACTAAAGAACTGTTTGCAAATACAGAAATGTTCCTGTTGCTAGGCTATTGATATAGCTTATTTTGAAAACGCATTAAGACATAGAGTCATCACTTCAGGGTTAAAAATATTTGAAAAAAAATCTTAACCTGTTGAAACCTGCTGTGTATTATTTTTAATCATAACCAGACTCTGGTTTAGGCTAATGTTAAACAGCAGTGTTTTTGTATTGTGATATATTTATGAGTTCATTTCGTGCCAATACTGCCAATATTTTTTTATTATATCAAACTGATTTCTTCTTTTTTTTGGCTCTTCCAAATGTGTTTTCACTCTCTATATATGTTAAGCTGCATGGTATAATACAAATAAGCTTGTTGTTTATAATCCAATTGACTTTTAATTCAGTTGTCTAAATAGGAAGAGCTTTTTCTAAATGGTAGGCCTAATTTTACTTGGATATGAATTTCTTAGAAAAATAACCTGAACTCTAATATGATACATTTTTGAGTGCCTAATGGATACCTCAAGTACATTAGTGTAAAGTTCATACTGTGTTTATTTAATGAACTTGAGCTCTTTGCTATTTAGCTATAGGACTGTAAGTCGCCGAACGCCACTGCGTAGTACATACTTCGCAGTTCATATTTCACACATACATACATGCACGTAGTTTGAAGATGAACTGTGAAGTATGAATTGTGAAATGTGATATGAATGAGAACTATACATGAAAAGTGAATGTAGTGTGAATTATAAAGCATGCATTGTGATGTGTGAGCAGTGAATTACGAACTGTGGTGCATGACTGAGACTGAAGTATGAAGTAAGAATATTATGAAGTGTGGACTTATGAATGAGTCTACCAAACTTTGTACATTTGAAGTAGCTTGCAAAAAAATCGTTTAATGCTGAAGATTTTATCCAAAAAAATTTTTAACATAGGACAGTATACAGTAATAATAAACACTATAGGCAGCACTTGACCATTGCTGCCTCATGACGTCTTTTACAGTTCCGCAAAAAACTCCATTTTTGTGTATTTACGTCTTTATATTTTTATTCAAATAATAGATAGAACATGGCTGTGAAATTTTGGTATATAATTGCATTTTTCTCAATATATACAACATGTATTGTCAGTTTGAGCTCTAAGGTTTCGCTGTACTTCATTGTTTGGTGACTTACGAACCTCAGTGTTTTTAGTTTATAATCTGGTTAACACAATAGGTATTTATTTTGGAAGTTGATAATGCCAAGTGTTATTTGAGTGCACGAGGCTTTGTTGCTTTAAAGTGTGTAGTAAAATGTTATGCAATTTTTCTGTTTTAGTTTTGGGTTGGTGATAGTAATAAGCTTGTCTTACATTTGAATTATACATTTCTCTTTGGAAATAATATTTACTTAATAGTGCACTTTGATGAAATAACAAAGTACAGTCTTTTTGGTGCAGCAACGTTTGGGATACCAACAACTTTACTTATTTCCTTAATTTTTTTTGGAAAATTACATCAGCTAAAATGCATTATACCTGTGTTTTATATATTTTTTCTCTCATCTGCTTGTAGGCAATTATTATGCAATAGAAGTAACAATATTCTGCCTAGTATTTAGGGCCCTTTGGGAATTCTGTTGAAGTAAGCAATTCAGGTAAATGCCCCAATGGTTGGTTGCAAGCTCCTTTTTCAAGTTAAACTTAATTGCTAATGCTCAAATGAATAGTTTTACTGCCAAATTCATTTTAGTGCCCTTGAAAAATTGAGAAAATCGGGGAAATTTGTGCTGTTTTTTTGTAGACAGTACTGTTTATTGGCTCTAATCATTTTTCCCCATTACTTGGAGAACCTGGAATTGTCAGGAAAGTTGGAGCAACATGGAAAAGCCAGGGAAATTTCATATTTTATGTAGAAGTATGGGACGAGTAGATAAAAATTTAATAAATTTTTAGTTTTGTTATCTATTTTATGAAGTTATTCCAATGGGCTATTTGAAAATGTCATTGAAATGTGTTTAAAAATACTCTTAGAAAAGTGTGGGCATTTGAAAGTTAAATTTCTGGGAGGACCCTTTGATATCACTCATTAAATGTTCTGCACCCGTATGCCCATGGATTGGGAATTATATTTTCGAAATGCTTTAACCAAAATGCATGTACGTATTTAACAGAATTTTATATTAAACAATTCTGTAGGTCTATATACTTTCCATGAAAGTTATTTTATGCATCTAAAGTGTAGTTTGGATGATTTTAAATTATAATTTCAGAAATGCTTTTAGGTCATGTATTCAGTTTAATATAAATGGCAAATAATGTATATCTTGGCATGCATTATGTTAATACTTTGCAGGTATAGCATAATTTTGCATTGAAAATCCTCTGGCTTATGTGCTAACAAGTGCCTTGAATACCAAAAGTTCAGCTAAAAGAAGCTATGCACTATACGCCCCTATATTTGATTCAGAAATGCAAGTATAAATTTGTACTGAAATTATGATAATATTCATTAACTGCATGCAAGCTTGTAAAGGTGACCCCCCCCCCCTTCCATGAAGAATTTGAATGGAAAATTGACTTGAAGAAAATTTTTGCAAAATAGTTATCCAAATGAAGGATTTTTTTTAATAATTCAATTAACTATTTTCATATACTGTTGTTAAAAATAATATGATAAAAGGGTTTGAGCAATTTCCTTATATTAAATAAAAAAACCTCCCCATTTGTTTGCAAAATTTAGAATTTATTCAAATTATGTTTTTAAATAACACAGTTGAATCCTGAATTTGTCCTGATTTTTCCATTATATTTCAGTGGAAATATTTAAGAAAAGTCACTTAAATAATTTCAAAATTTTGGCTAATTCGGTAAATTTGAAAGAAAAAAAAATGGAAACCTTATTAATGTGAATTAAAAATATAATTTAATATATTTAATACATGTATTAATTAAAAAATGTTATATTTTTAAATTTTCCTTGGAACTAATTGCCCATGATATTATGTTGTTAAACTATATAGGCCTATAGGGAATTATATTTTCATTTATGTGAAATATTTTTCAAAATTGAATTTTAAGTTTTGCAATTTACATTAGTGAACTCTGACCTGTGAACATTTTGCCAAATGGTGCCTATCAGGTCATACTTTAGCAAAGTACTTTCTTATCGTAATTCATTATTTGTTATGATTTTTATGAGGACATTTAAACTTGAAAATTCATGCAATGGGATGCAATTTGTTTAAATTTTTAAGTGTATGCCATAAATTATAAAATAATTAATTGCATTTTCAAAATCTCTTTAAAAGCTAAAGTTTTTAGTTCAATTAAAGTCATTGTTTAGGCAGTCTTTCTATAAATAAATATAATTATCCAAAAAGTTATGAAAAATATTTTTCAGTTAAAAAAAAAATCAATAGAAGTCTTATTTTTTTGCACTTGTAGCTTCTGTATATTTATTTCGGTGTAATTATTATTGAAATGAATCGCAGAATTATTAATATACTGAGTGCATATTTTCAGGGTATATTTGGTGTAAAACAGGAAGAAAAATGAGGTGTGTCAAGATTTAGAGATATAAAAAATGTATGTCAGCTTAATAACTGTATATATGACAGCAAAAACCTGTGCAAAACGTTATTGCCGTGAGGATGTCAGGTCCCTTACAAAAACGACCTAAATTGCATTTAGTTTTATATGTTCACTGCAATTTCGATGGCTAACTATAGCTATACTGGATAATTACTAAATGTTGTGCAAATTATACTCTGGTGGAAATCAATTAGGCCTACACAGTGTTGTGCAGTGACAATGGATTTGTGGTAAAAGATTGAAACATGCATTTGACTACTTCCATCTTAATGGAATTGTACGTTTTGGTCAGTATTGTGTTTATTTTAACTTGTGGGTAGTCGCCACTGTAAAAATAAATGAGCATAGATTTCCAATGTTAGTAATGGTTTTTTTTGGTATTGGTATTATAAACATGGGAATTTCAGCATGTTGGTACACTAACTGGAATGCTGGTTAAAAAGTTAATGCCCATTTATGATATTGCACCCACCTTTTAACACTGAACCTTTAACCTTTAACACATTGAAGAAATTACTACGTTTGCAAAATGCATATTAGGCACAATTAAGCTGTGCCATTTGGTGGCGCCCTCTAGCACGTGTATGTCTATTTGTTCCATGAGAGCTGATGCCTTTTAGCCAGAAGAGGGCACTACCCAGAGTCAGAAAAATGTTGCCCATTTGGGCTTTTTATTTTCATTCAAATCCAAATATTCAGAACATTTTGACTAATGATCACCCAGTAGGCTCAAATCTATTTGCAATTTCCATGTCTATCCTAATTTTTGATGCTCTTTATCCTAAAATCAACTTGTTTTAAAGTGGGACTGTTCCTTTAATTTAGATATATAACCTTAATTTATTTCGAATTCTCCTGGTTTTGAAAACAAAACTGTCTTATAATTATTGTGGTGGCAGTTCCAATAAGAAAATTATTTTCTTAACCAATATGCCAGAATTAGATGCAATACATGTACATGTATTTTAAAAGTATTGACCTGTCGCGATTGGATATTGGTCATATCATGCGAGCGTAGGTGTTCAATGTTGATGATAGAATATACAATCATTATTGCCTTAATATCCACAGCTTTTATGCTACAGTACAAACAGTACCAGCAAAGCTGATATTTTACTTTTAGTTTTTGGATCCAATCATGTGGTCACTATGCCAACTGATGAGTTATTTTGCAGCACTGGTGTTTATAGGCAGATTTTCGTCAGTATTCCTCACCTGGTCACTTTTAACTAATGTGAGTTATTTATCATTTTGCAGGTTCAAGATTTCTTTGGCGTGGTAAAAGAAGCCAGCCGAGATAATGTGGTAGGCACTCAGTCTCCGATCCAGACCAATTTATCACCCTCTTCCACAACGTCCACGTCTTCCGACAATGGAGCCCAGCGGTACGAACTCATGTATGTTGGTAAGATTAAAGTGTCCCACCGGAAGCCTCCCCCCACGTTCATCGACGAAGCCGTCGATCGTTTCCGCATCTTGGAGTATGAGAAATTGCGGCACTTCCAGGATTTTGCCTTTGTGGGAAACTCGTCGGAGAGGCAGCGCCATGGCAGCGGAACTAGTATCACCAGTCTTCCACCGAACCTAGAACACTTCGTTAGCATCCGCGAGAATGAACTGGAAGGACAGGTGGAACGGCTTGGTGGTAGCACCAGCAGCAATGATGGGAGCTCTCTGGAAAAACTTCCAGAACCGGCAGTGAAGTGCCATCGAAGGGCCAACTCCATCGAAAGCTCAGTCTTAGGTCAAAACAAAGGATCTGATAGCGATCTTGAGGTCACCAGTGTTAATAACAATCTCTCTGCTAAAATTCTACTAAAAAATGAAGAGAATTCTCATCCCTTGCAATGGCCGAATGATTCCTCGCCGTGTTCCTCCTCTTCGGACATCAATGCTACAAATTCACGAGTCCGGTCCTGCAGCTTTGGAAACGAATTCCTACGGGGGCGAAGCGATTCGGTCACTTCTGCCCAAAATCGGACTATGGTCTTTCAGATTGGAAAGACGGAAATTAGTCTTATTAGCTTGGACAAGAAGTCCATCATTCTCAGTAAGCCGTTCCGGGACATTTCTCATTGCTCGCAGGTAAGACATTTATGGGGCATTATCTTTGTATGTCACTTCTGAATACCATACTTTAGTTGGCATATATGCCATTTTATATAATGTATTTTAAGAGAAAGATCCCTCTAAACAAAAGCTTTTACAATAGAGAATATAGTGAGAAATATGCATTTCCCAAATTTCACAAAATGCACAAAATGGAGTTTATTGTGGAGCTGTAAAATATGTCATGAGGCAGTGCCTTAAACTTTGAATTCGGACGTTATTTGGCTCCCTTGATGGGCTTGAACTGATACGGAACAATCAAACTGAAAGGCGACCATCTGCATTACGCTCGTGCATTATTGAGCACTTATTTTTAAAATTGAGAAAGTTTTTTAAAAGCCTGAAAAACCATTTAGTATACAGTAATTAATATGTTAGCTAATTGATGCAGTTAGTGAAGTAATATTAATTGCAAATATGGATACATAGTTTTGAACATGCTTTGTATGTCCATAGTTAAGCCACTAATTAGATTTGGACACCTACACCATTAATTAGCATTTCAACAGACATGAAAATAAACCTGACCTGATAGAATTGTTTTTTATTTAATTAGGGGATGAAACATCCAGATCACTTTGGGTTTATTTGTCGTGATGCCGGATCCGAGACGTACCTGGGATACATCCTCAAATGCCAAGCGGAAAATGTGGTCAGTTGGGTAGTCAATTTAATTAACTGCTAGTTTCCAATCTTCTATGATCATTTGTGTTTATTTATTATTGGCCGTTGTTATTCTATAACTAAAGTAAATAAGTCGCTGGACTCGTTAAAAATATTTAAAGAAATATTCTGAGTTTTAGCATGCAATTATTGCTAGAACTTTAGTATATCTGCATAAGAATATTTTGTCAAATCAAGTTTTATTTGATTAGCATTTAGCATGAATTAATAAATTTGGCTGCCATTCTCTAGGGAATTTTATTCATAAGATTGTTGGTTCAGTTACGAGCGGTAAATTAAAAGCGATATTGTTTGATTAAGTAGTCCAGGTAACTTGAAAACACTTTTTATTTCCAATAATTTGGGCCAAGTCCATTAGACTGATAGTAAAATAGTTGCGAAATAGTTGGCCCGAAAACTTGTATGGTAGCTTTCAATAAGACACAGCATCAGCCAGTAATGTACTGTGAGGCACATCCCACCTTCCAGTCTTTATAATGTTTGAGGAAGGTAATTGTGGGTTGGCCCCTAAATGAATGTTGCTCAACCCTGCCCTTAACCCAAATGCAATAAGTGGACACATAATTTGTTGTCGTAGTTCTTCACCAAAGTGTAACTTATTATCCAGTGGAAAGATTGCAGGATTTGGACACGTATTTTAGCACGGGCTTTTTTTTTCTGACCAAACCATGTGGTGTTTTCAATCTTTTGATATTTTTAACCTGGTTATATTTTAATCGAAGGCCAATACCAGATGCCTGGGGGGCGTTGTACGATGCATTAACGCGGCTCACGTACACCGGCAACTTAGATTTATATTGCTTATATGTATTAACAATTAACCTTAAAATGGCAAACCAGCCAAACTTGCAACTGACCCCTTGCACGCACCTCATAATTAAACCATGCCGGTGTTCGTAACCGATCGAAAGTGGATTTTTCAACGTAATAATCCAGGCCTCGCATTGCAACTGTTGACAATCCTTCATTTAGACGTAATAGAGGTTTTTTTAATTTATGATTTTCTTTTTCCTAAAGACAGAGGAAATTCTTACTACTTTGAAGCAAGTTTTCGCATCGGCTGCTACTCTTCAAAGGACTCTGAGAAATCAATTTCTTATGTGCGAAGCTTGCCCGATGTTGTGGCTTCATAAATTATGCGTGGATGTAGAAGGTACGTTCATACACTGATATTGTAATTACTGTGGTGAGTGCTGAAAAACTAAACTTGTTATTTATTTACAATATATTATGTGCTAATTTATCGTCTTGAGAAATCTATTGGAAAATATGTTGACCAGTCTATTCAAATATGACAACTTTGCATTTGATAAGCTAACCTACATTAGAGAATTTCCGATATTCTTGATTAAGCATTAGTTTAAAAGCATTTCCCTTCAGAACCTGCAAATTTAGGCAGGAAAAATCAGTGTTAATCACATCTCGTCACTTAAAGCCCAAAGTTGACAAAAAATTTTAATATAAAAAGCATATAAAATCTGCTTGATTCATTTTGGAAAGCATTGGCTTTACTTTAGCATCTGTCTTTAAATTGTTTTCGTTTGATATAGACGAGTTGCTGCTAAAAATAAACTTTCAAAATAAAAGTGTTTTCTTATTAAAATAGTAAGCTATTAAAAAGCTTTCGATATTCTAAGAGGTAATAAATATCCGAATATAAAAATTGAAATTTTTATATACAATTAAACTTTAATTTCTGACATGTGGCATACATATCATGTGTTGGTTAAATCATTAAATAATGAAAGGGCGACTTATTTGCAGATGACGTCAAAAATGTATCTTTTCAGTTAAAATCAACCTGTTGCGAAAATTGCTTATACATTTTGATAATTTTACTTTTAATCTGAACGTGTTTAGTTTAGACAAGAAATAATGTAATAAAAATGGACAACTGAAGCTCTTAGAATGTCAGTAAATCTAAAATGAATCTTATTTAGACTTTTTTAGATGAATATTTAAATTTTAATTATTTAATTTTTTTTTTCAAATGCAGTGGTATTTTGTGCCACCTTTGAATTAGCCTAATAAAGAAAATCACTTAAATACGTTTTCTTTTATTGTATTTATAATTTCTTATTTCTTAAAAGGTTGGCAGTGTTTCTTGTCAGTATTTTTTAATATAAATGCTTAAAGGTTGCAAATGCGGAGTTAATATTGGGCTTGCCAGTTGCCAAGTTAAAAGTGAAATGGATGGTTGCATCCTTGAAATTGCTGGGTTTTTAGTTGTTAGTGTATTCATTAGACTGACTTGAAAGCTTCTGTTGTCTTTTCATTCATTTCAAGGGTAATTCTTTGTGTTATTGACGTCACTTAACTTGAGATGACGCTTTCTGATGGTATAAAAAATTACTAAATGCTAATATTTGGCTCAAAAGGTGATACCTTAATGGTACTAAAAACGAGTTTGGAATAATGCATTCAAATTGAACTTTTTTTTACTCAATTAAAGATTGGTTTTCAATTTTGCTTTGCACTTGTACGAATAAATTAAATTTGTTACATAAAAATTTAAGTTGTTTTTTTTCATTTAATTTTTATTGGTTGTAGATTCAGCTGTAAGGGACTATTCAAGTATTATGTAATGCTTTAAATTGGAATTTGGGGACGCCCTTCAACCCTTTTCGAAACTCTATAGTAACAGGGCTTTGACAACTCCCCTACTCCCTCCGCCTCCTTCCCCCCCCCCACCAACATTATGCAGCCGTTGCAAGATATTTTGAAGATGAGCTAGTCAATCAAAAATGGTTTTGACTTGACACTAAACTATATAATTTCTGTGATTTTTAAACTGTAGAAAATCAATTGCAATAGAGAACCAAAAACTGGAAAACATGTTACTTTTCTGATGTTACTTTTCTGATGTTACTTTTCTTTGTTTTGTGTTTGTTAAAACTGCAGCTTAATTTTCACACATTTTTTTTTTGCGCGCGTTTCATACTACTACAGATTTTTTGGCAGTTTTAACATCAGAGAAACTCATAAATTCTGCTATTTTTTGTGCATTATGTAACAAAATACACGGCAAATTCCCCTTCCCCCAACCCCACCCCAGTTCCAACATTATACAATGCTTTAATAGTCCCTAATAAATCCAAAGGCTTAATTTACTGTTAATAATTTAGATATTTTCATTGAAAACTAAAAAAAATAATTATTATTATTTTTTTAAATAATTTTCAAAATGGCAAACATTGCTAAAATACTTGAAGATTTGACTTTTTTATCACATCAAATGGGATTGGAAAATAATTTCTGTGTTTTGATTCTTTCATTCTAGGTTTGCCTGCTTCCAAAGCGAATACAATTATCACTAGGAGGCTGGACACACTGGCGAGCGATGAGAAAAGTGAAATTCTTACAAAACTGAAGGTTAAAACAGTTTTTGCTTGAAAATTCAGCGCAAAAAAAACTGGTCTAACCAACTATGTATGAAATTATAGGGCGCTGAAGTGAACACTAGCCAGGAACAAAACGAAATCCTAATGATGTTGTTACGAGCTCATTGTGAAACGAAGCAGGCGAAACATACTCATGTCGAAAGTCAAAGCGGAAAGCTTGAACATTTGGTAAATTAATTAATATCAGTTTATTTATGTTTCCATGGAGAAAACTTATTAATAAATATTCATTAATTTCTTCAGAATGTAAGCTTTTTTGATAAGAAGCATCAATCTGTACTGGATGATTTAAAAAATAAAGCCAAAAGGTCCTTGACAAGCTCATTTGAAAATATTTTAAAGGTTTGTTTTTGTAGTAATTTGAATGGCCTACTTATAAATTATGAAATCGTTATTTTCTAATTTTTGCTTCCATTTGTAGAGAAAACCTCAAGAGGATGCCAGGAAGGCATTTCGAGAGCGTAGTAACACCATAGATGTTGATTCTTCGAGCTATCGAGTATGCTTTTATTATTGACATAAATTGCCGCACTTTTTTTGAAAATGATTTTAACTTCTATCTGTTGATGATTTTCTTTAGGATTCTTCTGGTTGTACCACACCAGAACCATCCCCAACTACCACACCCGACAGGAAGGAAAGTGGCTTCGATTTTCTGGGAGGAATTAATGAAAATAGTCCATTTCGCCGGCGTAGCTCTACGATTGGTTTTAGTACCCGAGATCAAAATGCTGACGGTCCGTCACGACGTCAGTATCCTGCACATCCTCGCTCAAAGCTCATCAAGCAGAAGACGAGTCCAATGATGAATATGTAAGAATTTGATATACTTTGATATACTTTGTATAAGTTAAATGAAATTTAGAAATTAATACCATTTTATGATTAAGCTTCATGAAGGTTGGAAATCCTTCAAAGCCCACGACTCCGGATGACGAAGCTGTCACTCCGAGTAAGAAAGGTTCCTGGCGGCAAGCCATTTTTAATAGAGTCGTCACGCCACATGGAAAGCCACGAGGGGTAACCGATATTTCGAACAAGTCTCTCGATGGCTTGTCGTTCACTCCTATTCCCGTTGGCCCACCAATCAAGCGTTCTCCTGCAACTTTACGGTCGCTGTGGAGGAAAGCAATTAAGCAACAAATATTGCTTATCAGAATGGAGAAGGAGAATAGAAAGCTGAAAGGTAATTGGCATGCCATACCATTTTGCCTTGTGAATTATTGATGCAACAATAAGAGCCATTCATTAATTATATGGATATTGATGGGGAGGGAGGGGACGTATGCAGAATATGTTTGTTATTGTTTTGGGGAGTAGAATATTGTCGATTCCCATCTAGAAAGTATATATATATATAAATCTATTGTTAGGGTTAGACTAATAGTAGTCCTACAACCAACCAGTCAACGATCACTGTTTGGAATTTCCGTACTGATGAATAGTATTTCGCAAAAGTAATTCATGCTTAAGTCTTCTCTTTGCTACTTAATATTTCTCACTGACGACATAAAAAATGGATACATTTATTTGCAAAGTGCACAAATTGTCGTGATTTGTAAAGACCAAAATAAATGTGGTTGTAATTTAAGAGGGTCCTAGTCAAAAATTCACAGGAATTTGTTGACGTCAATAATGAATGACCATTTATTGTATAGTTACCAAGTATTATCAAACATTTATTTTTGCAATGTAATTTTAGCTAACCAGGATGCTGTTCATGTTAAACGAGTTAAGTTGGATTATGAAGAAATTACTCCTTGTCTGAAGGAAATTACTAAAGTTTGGGATGAAATGCTGAAAATGGACAAATCCGAAACAATTAGGACGCAAACATTGGTTGGTGCCGTGAAATCGGGTAAATAATTAGAGATTGCATTTTTTTGTGTAGTAAAGTATTATTTGAAGATATTCACATTAAATGTCTACCTGTTTTCATAATAGGTGTCCCACGACAAAGGCGAGGAGAAATTTGGCAGCTATTGGCCGGACAGTATAATGCTAATGATCAGGATGAATGGAGCGAGGTGCCTATAGGCGATTTGCCTGCTTGTTACGAAGACCTACTTAAACAGTTGACTGGTCAACAACATGCAATTCTTATTGATCTAGGCAAGAATCTATTTCATTTTATTATGTTTGCAACTACAATGTACTTGTTTGCAGGTTTGTAAATGTTGAAACACAACAGTCAAGCAAGTTAGGGTTTTTTTTAATGTGCGGCAAACGTTATAGTATTATTTCAAGTTGTTTTATAAAAATGAAATTGCAGGCAAATAAACCTGTTCTATTAAATATTAATACTTATCCTAAGATTTTGTAATTTTTTTGAAAGTTGGGAAAAGTCAAGGAAACATTTTATTAAAATTATTGCATACCGAACTGAAAAATTATTACTATAAAGTTAAGCTAGAACTTTTCATGATTTAGTGACAATTGTGAGTGTATTTGTACTAATTTTTTATTTTCTCTGATAGGTCGCACTTTTCCGAATCACCCCTACTTTTCAGCATCGTTAGGTGCCGGACAGTTGTCGCTTTTTAACCTTTTGAAGGCATACTCCTTGCTGGACAAGGAGGTTGGATACTGTCAAGGACTCAGCTTTATTGCTGGGGTCCTTTTACTACATGTATGTATACACAACTAGTGATACTGGTTTATTTGTTGATGATCGCATGGACCGAGTTATTATCAAAACTAGCCTAATCCACTTTCCAGGTTAATGCGAGTGCTTACAGCATTTAGTGCCTAGAAATCAGTTTTGTTGGAAAGTCCCATAGGCGAAATTAGTGAATAGTTTTGTAAATGAAACTTTGTTTCCAATTTTTCAAAAATATACAAACCATAATGAGCCCGGTTGGGGAATTTTCTTTATATCTGTTCTAATTGCTGATATACTAAAGCCAGGCGTTTCATTGGGTATCAGATAGAAAATCAAGGCATTTTAAATTTGTATACACTTCAGAAATTTTCTTTTTGTTCGTTTCTTGTATTTCTTATATTTGTTATTGTTTGCTCTAAAATAGATGGAAGAAGACAATGCATTTGAAATGCTCAAACATATTCTTTATACTCTTGGATTTCGACGACAGTTTAAGCCTGACATGATTGCCTTACAAGTAAGGCAATATTACGAAATGAAGGACCAATTGTGAATACTTTTATTTATGATTCATTTCATATGAACAGATTCAGATGTACCAACTCTCCCGGCTCATCCATGATCAGCATTTAGATTTATACGAACATTTTGAAAAACACGAAATTGCACCGACGCTCTATGCAGCTCCTTGGTTTTTAACATTATTTGCATCACAATTCCCATTGGGTTTTGTTGCCAGAGTATTTGGTTAGTAAATATAGCTATTAATAATGAGCCTGCCTTGATCAGTATATACTCTAATCTACTAATTTTATTTGTAGATTTGATATTTCTATATGGGTTAGAAGTGGTTTTCAAAGTGGCTCTTGTTTTGCTGGGAAATCACAAGGAATTGATCATTCAGTGTAACACTTTTGAGAGCGTCATGGACTTCCTGAAAATAACAATGCCTAGTATGGGAATTATACAGATGGAACGAGTTATTAATCAGGTATTTTCCCAAATTCCAGCTTGCGTCTGAAACAGCAGGTGTAGTGCACTGTCTGATCTTTGTTATTCTATGTTATTCACTGTTATATTATCTGATCTTAAAATGCGTAGATACTTTCTCTTTATTGATTCTAATATTGAGCACACTACTTATTTAATAGAATGTTTTTAATAAGATTCAGGGTAATGTAAAAATATGTACGGTATGTTCATTTACCATAACATAAAGACAGAACAAATTTTTCAGTAGAATGAATAATTTATGACATGTTTATGCTTTTCCTTTTTTAAAATTTAAAATTAAAATTCTTTATAAATTATAATTTAATTATAAGTAAATGTGTTGGAAGGTGATTTTCAAATTTTTATCCTGATTAAAAGCAAGGCAATATTTATGCAGCTAAAGTACTGCTGTATCAGTTGATAAACTGTTGCTAACAGTTTGATAACCAATATATGTTCTGACAGCAGGTGTTCTTATTGAGTGAGACACACCTGCGCTTCCTAAATTGCTCATTGTTAATGCACTTTCGTTCGCAATTTTTCAGGTATTCACCATGAACATTACCAGGCAGTTACAGGCATACGAGGTAGAATATCATGTCCTCCAGGAGGAATCTCTGTCTACTCCTCCACCCTGCGATTTTGAATCTATGGCCCAGTTGGAGCTGGCCAATCGCAATCTCAAACGCCACAATGCAGATCTGATGGAAGAACTTCAAACGGCCCACAATAACGTACGGACGTTGGAGCGCACTATAAGTTCTTATCAAGCGTGCACTAGCAAGCAGGAATCTCGCTTGAAAACGCTCGAATTAGAGAAGTCTCAGTTAAAGCAGCTGGTGGAAACGTTAAAGAAGAACTGGCCACAGGACCAGTACGAAACGTGTGCCGATATCCTTCAGAATTATGAACTGGATTTGATGAGATCCGAATCCCGTTCGCCACAGCCTTACCGTCCACCTGCTGGCGATTTTTTGTTCAACCGCGCGATTCCCACGTTGTCTTCCCGCCATTCCTCTAGAAGTCCGGCCCGTGTGGACGAGGACGATGATGACAACGATGATCTCTTTCTCACCAATGGCTCGACCATTAAGTCCGAATGTAGGCTGAGCCCCAGTAAAATACGCATTTCGATTAACGAGCATTAGAACTAATTGAGCTTTAGGCAATTTGTATTAACCATTAACGAATGACGTGCTGTCAGACAGTAAGACATTCTAATAGTATTTAAAGTAAATCCTCGTACCTTGTTCTATTATTTTTCAGGGAACTCCTGAAACATTTGTAAGTATTTTTCGAGTCAGGAAACTCACAATGTACTATGAACTTTTATGGTGCAAGTGTACTATACAAGAATTCTGTGAAATCCCACCTCAAAAATTGTAATTAGCTTTGTGATAGAAAAAAATCTAAAACTTTCCTATTGGAAAGATCTGAGGAGTGCATGGAATTTGAATAGGATCAATATTGGCGATATTTTTATTTATATTTGGCCAACATTATTACTTTTTTATTCTGAAAGTATCTCATTGTATAATTAATTTAATATAATCTAATAATTCTTTGAAAATAGCGTTCTGATAGGCTGGAAATCCAAATGCAATAGGAAAAAAGTTTCAGAAAATTAAAGCTAGGTCTAGCGTATTACATAAAATACAAAATAGTGGTTAAAGCCAGTATGTGAAATCTGGTCAGTATCGTAATTTAAATCAAAGTATAATTATTTTTTTTACTCATTTTATTTCTAGATTGAGCTATCCAGATTATGTCAATGATCTAATTTTCCTTTCCAAATTAAAAAAAAAAATATATTTTTGGAATTGTCAGATAGCAAATATAAGACCATGCTTACCATTTATAGGTTATTAATAATATTAAGAACTATTATGGATATTGGTGAAGTCACTTGTGGTCTGTTCACTCATAAGTTATTGTAAAAACCCATTGAACTGGTTTTGATGAAAATATCGGCAAAACATAGGCAATATCTGGTTTCTACAATGATTTGTGAGGATTGTTTCTGAGATAAAAAAATATTATTTCTTTTGATATTGACATCACCAATCGCCGTTAAATGTTTACTGTCAATAGAAGAAATCGTGTCAACTTCTTGCTGTTACATTTTGAAGGGGATATTTTAGTTTTCCCTAATTTGAGCTCAAAAATGAATGAATTTTTGTTTTTGTTTTTTGTAGACGAGAGAGGGTTTATTAGCAAGTAATATATGAGTGTAGGCCTACATGTTAAATATTGAATAATTTTAATTAATCTAGTCTGAGCAGTCTATAAATTGATCCTTTTACCATGATCCATTGATTCCTAATGAATTTATTTTTGGTTTAGACGAGTGAGACTAATCTGTTTTCAAGTTAATGTAATTTTTATTCATTGATTAACTAAATTTTCCCACCATCTATAGGTCATGAATACCGTAATAATTATGAGAAATTGTGTATAAATCCAGAGCTGTTCAAATTTTTTATACCCAATATTCTAAAATGGACAAATTCATGTTATGCCAGCTAAAATATCTTTTTTAGCAATTTGTCAGTTTTTGGTCTATAGTCTGGATTGTTTTAAATTACTTCCAAAAAGAGCTTCCAAGAAATTAAAAATAAAAATAAGCTTTGTTGTTAACCAACGGCTAAGAAAGCCAATGAGAAAATGTATTGCAAACTTCATTTAACACAGTCCGTACTTATCACGTATAGCCGCACCATCAAACACCAATAGGGGAATGGTGGTTTATGTATTTACATTGTTGAAAATAAAGAGTGGGTTATTTGTCTTTCATATTGACAGACAATAATGCTACCATGTAAGAAGCATATCAGAATTCCTTCTCCATAAAAGTGAATAAAAATTGTGATGATGCCGTCATTTGTAACAGAATCTTGGATTATTTTTCTATTGCCAATATATAGTATATTGCACTTTTAGACCCTTACAATATCCCCCCCTCCTTCCTCCCTGCCCCAAACAAACTAGTTGGAAAGTTTGTCAAATTTTCCAAATTTTGCGAACGTTCGTCGAATTTTGTAATTTTTCAAGAACGTTCTCTCGAATTTTCTAATTTTTGGCGAACGTTCGTCGAATTTTCTAATTTTTCAAGAACGTTCTCTCGAATTTTCTAATTTTTGGCGAACGTTCGTCGAATTTTCTAATTT
>JAQIXP010001652.1:0-17556 GCA_034700285.1 Proteroiulus fuscus | reverse complement strand
CCATTATCGATTAATATGTACCGGTAATTAACATGGAGATTCCCATAGGAGCATGCATTTTGTTGATAGTGTGGACACCTTAAAGTTACTACATTTTTAGAGCAATCAACCATTGACATGAAGACAAGTTACAAATTGAAGATTAAAACACTACATTACACCAACTTAATGTAAATAAATTTATTTTTAATAATTTCGTTCACATTTTAAATAAATCTTTCTATCATATGGTCTAGTAGATTACTCAAATTCAAAACAATGACTTTTTATGACTGACTTGTTTGAATGAAAAGCCCGACTTTTATTATTTTTTGGGTATTTTAATTTACTAAATATGCCAGCAATTGAGGACGTATATTTTTTAATAGGCGTCAAAATTAATATTGAAAAATGACAAGTTTACATAATTTGTGACTAATAATTTGACCAATTCTTAATTGAGATAATAATTTCTTGTGCTATATAGCAAAAGTATGAATTTTCACATGAAAATCAAACAAAATTTACTTATGACAAAAATGTATGACTTTCTATGATTTTTATTACTTTTGCCAAAGTATGTGCTTGAATGAATTTATGACATGTTGACTCAATGTATTAAAAATATATTAAAAAATTCATAGTTGGTATGTGCCAGATTTGCAAACGATTTAGCATCAGGAAATATTAATTATTTTGCATTTTTAATCCTTCTTATTTAAACAAAAATATATAATTAATCTTGGAAATTAATGAATTTTGTAATGTTTGTTCGAAAAATTGACC
The DNA here is from genome assembly GCA_034700285.1 of Proteroiulus fuscus. Classification (NCBI taxonomy): domain Eukaryota; kingdom Metazoa; phylum Arthropoda; class Diplopoda; order Julida; family Blaniulidae; genus Proteroiulus; species Proteroiulus fuscus. The sequence goes on along the minus strand of JAQIXP010001652.1, from coordinate 16,791 downwards.
ATTTTTATTTAAAAATAAGTTCATATCTCAAATTTTTTTGAAGCTACTAAATAAGAGCTTTTCAGGGGCCCAAATATCAAAGAAGCATTATTCCAAAAATATTCAAATTGCTCTAATAGTAAAAAAAACTATGTGCAGTTAAGACATGGATTACTTACGTTTTGAAGATTTTCTTGATGCTTCATTAAACCCTCTTTAGCTCGGGGAATTAAACTCGGCAGTATCTTTTCGCCCAAAGTAATAAGCTGATTCATCAGATCGGTCCTCTCTTCTTCATTTTCAAAATATTCCTTATGTTTATCAAGTTCAACAGCGACATACTCGAAATTTATCTCGTCATCAGGCTGGTTCAATAATTCGTCCGCCTCATCGAGCCACGCTTTCAATTTTTCGGCCGCATCAAAATAGTCTTCACGAAGGGTTCGTGCACTCAGCAAGTAATTCCGCAGGCCCTCCAACTCATTTGGCAGAGTCAGTTGCAGAACTTTGGCTTCACTAACACGGTCTTGAATAACTGAAGGTAGAGTGTCAAAATCATAGTTCTTTTCCAATTGGCCTTGAAGAGATTGGATGCCTTCTAAATTAGTATTGACTTCTTTTTCCAAATTCTGCGAAAGAAAAAAAGATTAGCATTACATCGTAAACAATTTCCATAAAAAACTAATATAGATTATTTGATATTTGAAAAAAAAATAAAAATCTAGATTTGTTTCAAACCAAGTTTATTTTTCCCAAAAATCATGCTTTTTGAATCAAAATCCAAATATTTTTGAATTGTGACTTCAAATATCAGATATTGGCAAAAAAGCAATTTTAAAATTATGATTTCAAGAGCAAAATCATGACATATTTAATAAGTTTAAGACGATATGAGAAACATATATTTTGATAAAATGAGTTATTAAAAAAATTTTGATAAATTTAAAAATATATATTATTAAAGAAAAATATAAAATAAAAAAAATTAAGTTACCAAAGATGTTACCGTTAATATCGTAAACAAATATGTTTTAATTTTCTTTAATTCAATATTGGTTGAAAAAAAATCCTGTCAAAAAATTAAATTTATTGCAAAAAATACTAGTGTTAAAATTTAAATATTACTTTAAATACTTGCTTGTCAAATAAATGCAAGCTTATTCTTAGAATATGCTGACAAAAAGTGCCTACAGAGTCAAAATCGTTAACTGTGATTTTGGTATATCTTTAGATATACATCTTTAGATATACAAAGATATACATCTTTAGAACGAAAGTAAAAAATTAATAGAATCGTGATTTTAAAAATCCAGTTTGCCAAAACCATGAATTACTAATAACCATCATGACTTTCTTGACCAAAAACAATTAAGAAATTCAGAAATCATGATTTTTAAAAATCACGATTTTTGAAACTAAATTCTAAATTTTTATGGCAGTGTGATTTTAGAAATAACGATTTTGCCAAAATCTTAATTTATCTATACCAAAAATCACAATACGATGCAAAAATCTTAATTTTTAAAAATTGCGATTTTAAAAATCACAATTTTTAGGAAAAATAAACTAGATTTTTAAAAAAAAATCTAGATTATAGTTTGTAAAATTCAAGATGAAACTCAATGCATGTGCAATAATTGAACCAGATTTCAAAACAAAAATTTTGCCAGGAAAATGCATCTTTTACAGCAAGCTACATGATAATTAAAATAAGCCCTTAAAATTAAGTATAGATTAAATACTCACATTGCACTTCTGCAGCTCTTCCTTCGGACTTTCCACTTCCACTTCGAGTAACGGTCGGGCTTTGACGATTGCTTCGCTACTGTGAAGCAAATCGATTTTAGCGTACAGATCCTTCACTAATTTATTAAGTTCCTCAGCTATGATTTCGTGTTCGGCCTTCTTCTTCTCGATGAGCCGTTTTAAGTTTGTCAACTGATCTTTCAAGTTCTGCAACTGGTCGTTGACCGTGTTGCGGTCAGCCATGGTACCTTCATCTGCAATTTTCCTGCCCTTGTCAGCTGCAGCAGTCAGATTTGCCTCACATGCAGTTACACGCCCTAGGATATCTTGGTATTTGTTGATCTTGTCGGTTACATTCATGTCGGCCTTCTCGATTGCGGACACGATATCCGTGTACTTGTTAACCGTCAGGATGATTTCGTTAACTAGCGTTTGGAATTGTTGCCGCAACATAACCATCTGCCTTAGTCGACTGATTTGTTCCTCCACTTGCTTCAAGAAATCGTGAAGTTGATCCAAAAGCGTTTCCATGTCAGCTGCACCAGTGGTACTTAGATTCTGGAGTCTATCCAATGCATCTTTAATATCGTTAAGCTGCTTGAGTAATTCTTGGTAGTTTTTCAAGTGTGTTGTGGCATCATCAACTTCTGGGCCAGTTGGTTTGTTTAAAGATTTCAGTTCTTCTTCGACCATCTTTAAAAGTCTCAGCTTTTCTTGGATCTCCAACTCGTATTGTCGCCTCGCTTCCAAAAGTCGGTCCAGCAATGCCAACTTATCCTTGAGAGATTGCAAAGCTCTGAAAAATAGAAGGAAATATTAGATTAAACTACGATTCTGTCAAAATTGTAATTTTGGAATCAAAACTGTAGTCCAAAAATCAAAAATTTATCAAATTATTTTAAAATTGAACCGAAATCCAAAATTGTAAAGAGAAAATCTGAACTTTTCGGACATCGGAACTTTTTCAGAAATCGAAACTTTTTCACAAACCCAAACTTTTTCAGAAATAGGAACTTTCGGTAATCTGAACTTTTTGAAAAGCTGAACTTTTCGGAAATCGGAATCTTAAAAATCACGATGATTGACCCAAAGATTCAAAATAGTAACAAACTGCAAACCTCTTCCCCCCACCCCTCCTCAACGATGTAATGCTTGACAATACTTTTAAATTGAGCCCAATACCAGACCCTTTAAATCAGCTGAATATTTCTGATAATTTCAAAAATAATTACTAGTCTTTATTATTTTTTTTGCTAATGTTTGCAGAATTGCAAATAAATAATACACCCTCAATTGTGGTAAAGATTAATTTAATGCTACTGGTTTCTAAACTAAGATTTTTTTCAAGAAGATAATTTTCATTTAACACACCATAAAATGTGCCTGCTCCCGCCCCCCCCCCCCCCCCTTCCTTTATGACTGCATTACGTAACATTTGAATGCTCCCAATAACCCCATTTCAAAGTGGACTATCACAATAAAGAATTAAAATACCTTTTCAATCGGCTCTTCAGTGCATTCAATTCACCATCAAGAATTAACTTCTCGGCTTCATTGATTTTTTGGCTAAGCTTATTGGCTTCATCTAAAAGGTTATTCAGTGATTCCGAAATGGCGTCGGACTCCTCAAGGAGATCTTTGTATTTTTGTAACTGGCTCTTAAGTAAGTCGATGCTTGAATTTGGGCGAATGTCGACACCCAGAACAATATCTGCAATATCGAGCCAGTGTTGACATTTTTGCAACTGATCTTCAAATTCCTTTCTTTCTACTAAAGTTGTAGTCAATGAAGCAAGAATTTCCCGAATTCGGTCCTTTAATTGATCCGACATGTCATCAACATCTGAAAATAAAGTAAATAAGGTTTATTTAAAAAAGCAGCTAGCGTTTAAAGAAAAATATCAATAAATATCAATATAATAAAGAAAAATATCAAAATATCAATATGTTCATAGCTCATTTTTTAAACTGCGGTATTGTAAATAATTATGCAAAGTATTCTATGCAGAATATATGATTAAAATATCCATTTCTTAGTGCATAAAGTAGCAACATTTATAAACTTAATTTATGCAATTTACATTTTCTTTCAATGATTTCTAAAAGCACAACAAATTAGATTTGAAATTAGTTTCTTTGGTCCAAAAATAGTGATTTTTCATTCATCGATACTATAAATTTACGTTAGAAACTTATGATTTCTGATTGTGCAAAAATCTAAATTCTAAATCTGGGTCCATACAGAGTGATTTCTGGAATTCGAATTCACAACAACCACGATTTGAAAATCTTTAATTTTTCAGAAATTCCGATTTTAAAAATCACAATGTTTGCACCAAATAAACTAATTTCAAATCTACATTTGTTTTCTTAAAATAATCCAAATTAATTATTTAAGGACACAAATAAGTATATGATCAATTACCATGTATGATTCCGGATAGCTCCTCAGATTGGCTAGCATTTCCACATTCCTTTTCCAAGCCACTAGCCTGCTTTTTCAAGTTGGATATGCTGATGCCTTCAAATGATTCTACTTCCACCAACACTTTCTACAATTTACATAAGAATTTGACCTTAGAGAAACGTCCAATATTAAATCTGTTAAAAATGTTAAAATCTTTTCCATACTTTGTATGCTCCAATGCTTTTCTCCAGCTCTGATGCTTTTAATGGAACTACTTCGCTGTTCATGACATTTTGGATTTTTTGGGAAAGCCAGTGTTGCACCTTTTCCAAATCGAATTCAAACTGAAGTCTATCTTGCAAGGCTTTGTCAAGTTTCTCCGACAAACTGGCAAGACTATCGCAGAGACGTTTGTAGCTATCTTCAAGCTGGTGCATTTTGCCTTGTATTCTGTCCACTTCGAAGGCATCGAGATTGGACAGTAGATCCTGAACTTGCTTACGGATACTCTCAATTTGATAACTTTTCGTTTTGGCCTCATGTTGAAGGGACTGAAAGAAATGGCAATAAATTACCTTATCAAATAAAATTTATAAACATTTTTCATCAAACTCCTCATTTGAGGACGTGGTTTATTAAAGGGACTGTCTCACTTTGAAACAAGTTGATTTTAGATAAAAGAGCATGAAAAATGAGGCTAGACATGGAAATTGTAATTGGATTTGAGCCGACAGATCATTAGATTAAATGTCCTGAATATGTAGATTTAGATGGAAATAGGAAGTCCAAATTGGCGCCATTTCACTGACACGGTGTAGCGCCCTCTACTGAATTAGGCCTATAGGTATCAGCTCCATAGACATACACGTGCTAGAGGGCACCACCAAATAGCATTGCTTGTTGAATTCTATGGAAAAATGGCGCCTAATAGGTATTTTTCAAACATTGTAATTTCTTCAATATGGAAGCTTTCCTGCAAATATTATTGCCACAGCCATTCCTATTTAGTAATTGTGTACCCATCTAAAAATTACTTGTTACAAGTGGGACTTTCCCTTTATTAAAAAAAATGCTTGTTTTTGGTGTCTATGGGACACCCTGTAGTGTATAAATTTGCAACTTACATTAAAATCTTTTATTAATGCTTCAGCTTCAGAGCTCTTGTGTCCTAGAGGTTTCTCTTTTTCAACTTCGTCTATCTTCTCTTTAATCCACTCTTCGGCGGAATTAATTTCTTGAGTAATGGCATCATATTGTTTGGCCACAACTTCAATAAGTTGAAGCTGCCTCGCAACACGCTTCTGAGCATCAGCATATTTCTTTTCAGCAGATCTAAGAAAATTAAAATTCATAAAATATTTATTTTCAAATAAATTAAAAACTCAATTTGATGTCAACTTCAATTTAATATTTTAGTGGTTTGCCTGGCAACATACTTATTAATTTTATTTGTTCGTAAAGGCATAATTCAATATGTAGCATATTTATTCAATTTAAACAAAAAAAAGCTTTAAATTAAAAAAATATGCAAATTTAGCAAATTTAATTTTTTTGTGTTCAATAGAAATTAAAAACATTTGGAAAATTTAATTAACTTTTCAAGAAACGAGATAACAATAAAAGATTACCGGTACAGCATTACGTTAACAACAAATTACCCTTAATAAATAATACATTTTTTTCTTGAAATCTATATTATCTGGCCTAAAAATGTTTATTTTTAAAATCGTAATTTCCGATAAGCTCAGATATTGGCATCTCAATCTGGATTTCAGTCATAAATCATAATTTGAAAATTAATTGAAAAAAGTTTTGTTTTCTAAAATTGTAATTCTATAACATTTTTATTTTCGTGTAAAAATCATTATAACAAAATCCCTATTTTGATAAAATTGTGATTTCTTAAATTGCAATTTGGTGAAAGTTTCGATTTTGGTTTCAAAAATCTCCATTTTTGGGGCAAATAAACTACATTTGTAAATAATCTAAGACCTTTTCTTCAAATAGTCATTATTTCTTTTTATAAGGACAAAATTGGTAGGTTTAAGTTAAATAATTTGTACGTACTTAATTTGTTCTTCCATTTGCTGAACATCCATGCCAGATAGTTCTGGAATAACATCAGAAGATTTTGACTGCAACTCATCGACTACAATTCTTTGGGTTTCCGCTTCTTCCATTAGTCCCTAAATTAAAAAAAAACAAAGAATATTTAAACTTGCCAAAAAAAAAATCCCCAATAAATACGAAATAATTTACCTTGATCATTTCAGCCTTCTGTTTCTTGTCCATATCATCGCCTTTTTCGATTTTCTCCAAGCGTTTTTGAAGATTATCGTACCAGTTTTGAAGGCGGCTCATTAGGCCACGATAATCATCCACTTGGTTTTTAATTTTGTTCCTGGATTCGGTCAACTCGTCTATCTGTGAATGCAAAACAAAAAATAAAAAATTACAGATCTGACTTGTCAATCTTTTCACATCAATTTAAGAACATTAATTGGTTTAGCACCTGCTCTTCCAACTGTGTTAGTTGATCGCTGACAATTTGGTCTTCAGAGCTGGGTGCCAAGCTCGACTGGCGCATCTCGATATCATTCAGGATATTTTTCTTCTCATCAACCTGACCTTTCATCTCCTATAATTTTAATCCATCATTTTATCATTATTGGGTTTACAAAATTTTTAATTGATTAGTTTTAAATACGGTACATGATATTCTTTTTCAAACTATCTTTCATCCATTTTATTAAATTATAAAGCAAGAACAAAATGTAAAATGCATTGTTGCTATGATTGAAATCGTCTTGAGGTAAATCAGGTTTATTTAATTTTTTTTAAAAATCACAACTTATATTCATTCCTTAAGTCAGTTTAGGGTTAATTTGGTAAAACTTTTACCTTCGTATTTACCAATAATTAGAAATATTGGGGGAAAATACCAGCTTGTACGTTTATGCCGTGAATTGTTTGAGGGGTGCAACATTAAAGGAAGATTTTGATTTGGAGTGATTTTTTTCTTGGAGTATTACATAAATTTATTGCAAATAGTGCCCTCTACGGCATTTTTTTTTAATTCTAGAGTGGAATTTGAAAGAAATTTTGGACAATTCAGTAATTAAATGGAATTTTGCGTGAATTTATGACATAAGCGCTTTTTACGGCATTTTATTTCTCGTTTTCCGAGTTTTGTCCCATAAAAGTTTATCCATTAAACTGTTTATATTCTACTATGACAAATCAATTTTTTTTATTATCAAATAATTAATTTTCCTATTGTCTTCAGTATCATATTCATTTTAGTTGAAAACCACTGTAATGGTCAACTCGTAAGTTTTGTTATAGAATTCCTGATATAGTTTATATCATTTTTAAATATATAATTAAATATTACTTATTTTTTTCATTAGTATGCAATAGTTTTTTAGTTTTTGTGTACAAATACGAAGAAACTTAACATTTAAAAACCCATTAAAGTCTGACTTGATATTTTTTAACATTTTTCCAATGTACAATTGCTTACCTGTAGTTTGTTGGCATCAATACGTGCTAAATCCGCCCGCAAACGATACGGTTTTGACCTCAAATCAACCAATACTGCTTCTTGTTCCTTTATCCACTTTCGGACGTCTTCTCTTCTTCGTTCTAATTCCTCCCACTCGTTGACATTCTTGGTGATTGCTGAAAGGACGTTTTCAGCCTAAAAACAAGTCGTATTGTAAATGAAAAGACAGCAGATTTGAAAAAAAAATACATTTTTTAAACTCGTTCATATTCGAGTGCATACCTGATCAATGCTATCTTCTAGTCTTAATTTCACTTGTAATTCCTTTTCATGACTGGTAAAAGGAAGACCACCCTCTGGACTGCTGGGACGACTCAAGGAAGCGGTGGCATCTTCACAACATTGGATGGCAGCTTGCAATCGCTGCTTTTGAAGATTTAATTGATTCAGGATATTCTTCAAATAAATTTTAAAAAAAATATAGTTACTTGAAACAAAACTATATTTTGTACATACATTACTCGTTTTTCTAAATTTCTCTAACAAAAAATATTTTAGATTACTTAAAAAAATCTAGACAAGAGTAGATTTATTTGGCACAAATATCGTGAATCTTGAAACCAAAATTGCAATTTTTATGGAATTTTGATTTTGAAAATTATGATTTTTCCGAAATTTCAATTTTGGAATCCAGATTCTTAAACGAGAACTCAAAATTTTATAAAATCGTTATTTTAGAAATCCAGATTTTGTCAAAATCGTGATTTTTAGACTGAAATCCAGATTGTGTGGCATAAATCTAATTTTTTTTCAGAATTCACAATTCTGAAATTCAGCTTTAACGTTATAATTCAAAAATCACAATTTTGTGAATATTATTTCAGAAAACATGATTTCTTAAAGGTTTGGATTTCACTTTCAAAACAATAACTTTTAAATCACAATCTTGCCAATTTTTGAAATCTCAATTCCACAAAAATTAGATTTTGGTTTTAAAATTCATGATTTTTGTGACAAATAAACTAGATTTAAAATAAATCTTGATTTACAAGATTGTACACAGATTAAATGGAGCATTCAAAGATTTTCTGTACATTTTTTCTTCAAAAATGGCCAGCATTGTCTAGATTGCCAAAATTTATACTCAAACATTTTGCAAAATATCAATAGATCAGTTGCAAAATAATTTTTAAAAACAATTTATAAAAAAAAATGTATGCATTTTAGTGAATATTATAAATCTATGCTTATACACTTACTCGAATTATATTTTGGTGATTCTTTGCTTCCTCAACGCTTTGAGGCGAAACTCCTTGCTCATTTGCTATTTCAGGTTCCAGCTTATCAAGAGAATTATTAATAAGATTCAGAGCATTTTCGTACTCTTGAAATTTCTGAAGGGATTCGTCCAAACGTTTCTGAAAAAAGAAGAATTAAATTTAGCAAACTATATTTCACAAAACAAATCATAAAAAAACTAAAAAAAAAAAAAATAAGCCATTCCATGCCTTTATCCGTTGTGCAGTTGCCACGAGGGAATTGTAACTATCCTGAATGTTCGAGATTTGCTGATTGATTTCAGATTCCATTCTCGGTACATCGGCTTTATAATTCTCAATGATTTGAAGGCCCTTACTCTTTATGTCGGTTATATTATTTCTATAAGCTTCAATCTCTTCAAGAATTACCTTTAGTAAACACGCAATGATAAAATTGAAAATTAATTCAAGGCCCAGAAAGAAAAGAAAAAAAAATACTAGCGGTAGGATTTCTTACTTCGTGCTGCTTTAATTGTTCTTCTGTCTGTGCTAAAGAATTGATGTATAGTGCATTGTGAGCCATCAATTGGAACGACGTCTGAAGCAGCCATTTTTCATTTTCTTGCAAGGCAGTCTGGTAATCTTGTAACTCCTTTAAATCGGCTTCCAATGAATCAATTGCCCTCTAAAATATTTTTAAAAAAACTGTTAGCAAAACATAATAGATCCTAAATAAAAAAAAATTAAATAAATAAATAATTATAGAAATAATGTCAAAAAATGGTCACAATAACCAGGATAATTTTTTGCCACTTGGAGTGTGAATTTATTTATGGAAAGCATTTAAACTTGTCATAGCAATCAATTTAAAAGGATTTCATTCAAATACATTATTTTATCAGCAAAATGATATCCAAGGACAGTCATAATTCATAATTTTTAATTTTTAGCTAGCAAACAAGAGATTTATTTCTAAATGGTTTTTTTGGGGAAGATTTTAAGGGTTTTTGAGGGTTTTTAAGGTTTTCTTTGAGGGTTTCGTAAGGGTTTTTGAGAGTTTTATTTTCGTTTTTAAGGGGTTTCTTTTAGTTTTGAGAGTTTTATTTTCGTTTTTAAGGGGTTTCTTTTAGTTTTGAGAGTTTTTAATGGTTTTGTAATTCAGAGAATTTTGAGGGTTTTGTAAGAATTTGTAATGCTCGCTCAGAGTTATGGAAAAAATGACTTTTCTAAATTAAATACAAGTACAGCAACATTTTACCTTTGTTTTACTTTATTGTGGCTATTACTGGCCAATGCCATATCGAAATTATGCTTGTTTAATTTAAAACATTGAGTGTATCTGTTTTTGATTTATTTTTTTCTCTATGTAATATTTATGTTGCATTGCACAAAAATTACATTATTATATTACATGTATTTACACAATGATTGACTACTTTTTATGAAACTTATTTTCTTGCAAATAAATAAATTCCCAAATAAATTTTTACTTAATAATAAATTATGTCCAATTGACATTTCCATTTCAATGCCATTCATTAAGCCGAGCTTTGTAGGAATATAACATGATTATCAAGTTCATTCACATTTACAATAAAAAATTTCCATTGAGTTTTATTTTTAGAAAATGAGATTAAAATTGCAATATTTTAAATATATTTACAATAAAGATAATTGATAAAAATGTATTAGCTTTAAAATTATGTTCTAATAAAAAAGTGCACAAACCTTGCATTTATTAATTATTTCCTGACATGCTTCATTGATTTTGTTTACTGCAGTAACGTAATCGCCAACTGTGACTTTTGTAGCAAGTTCTCCAGCCACTCGATTCAATTCAGTAATATCTGATTGCCGGGCTTCGATTTCGTCGAGCAAGTGCTGAGGTTAATTGAAAAACTTTTATAATTAGGAAAAATAATCTGAAAACTGCTAGTAACTTAGGAAAAATTAGGGAACGTACCTTGTATCTTTCCAGTTGTATCTTAATCTTAGCAATGTCTCCTTTGGTCAACGGCATTTCAGCCAGACGTTTCTCAATCTCGGCCAACCACTGCTGAAGGCGTGCCTGTCCTTGCGCAAAGTCTTGCAAACGCGTTAAGATGCTTCTTAACTCTGCTGTGGCTTGATTAAGTTGGTGAGTAAGCTGATCGAAAGACTCTTGGGAATATCGGATTTCCTCTCGGATGGCTTGCTCCTGTTCTGCTGCTACGGCACTGAGAGCCTTAGCACCCATATCTGTCATAGAATTCAGCAGTTGTTGACCTTCGGGCATCTTAGCTGTGAGACCCTGTAAAATTGTGTTTAATGTTTTTTTTTATCAAATTCTGATTACCCCGTTTAATTTCTTGTTTTGTATGCACCTATAACTGAACTAACGAGTTCCACTAATTAAATAAAATTAACGAGTTAGTTAAATTTTGAACTTTATCCAGGAACAGAATCCGGATTCCAATCACAAACTTCCGGCTTACAGGAATAGCATCTTACCAGTAGAAGCAACTCATTCTGGTAGCCACCAAATATGACCTGCTTTCCTTTTTCAGGATGCTGAATCTAATTATACAAAATCGGCCAGAACAGTAATACAGTAATACTCATACTTAAATGTTTTCTGTTCTATATAGAAATTATAGAACATTAAATTTTTCCAGCTATTATTATTATATGAATTTGTTTTTCAAAATATTGAATGTTATAGGAATTTACTATCAAAAATATTGGATATTATAGGAATTTGTTTTTCCAAAATATTGGATATTATAAGAATTTATTTTCCAAAATATTTGATATTATAGGAATTTATTTCCCAAAACATTGGATATTCTAAGAATATGTATTCCAAAATTTTTGATATTATAGGAATTTTTCTAAAATATTGGATATTATAGGAATTCTTTAGCGAAATATTGGATATTAAAGGAATTTTTTCCAAAATATTTAACATTATAGACATTTTATCCAAAATATTTGCTATCATAGAAATTTGTTTTCAAGATATTGGATATTATAGGAATTTATTTTACAAAATATTGGATATTATTGGAATCTATTTTACAAAATATTGGATATTATAGAAATTTATTTTTTTAAACATTGAATATTATAGGAATTTATTTTCCAAAACATTGGATATCATAAGAATGTTTTCAAAATTATTGGATAATATAAGAATTTATTTTCCAAAATATTGAATATTATAGGAATTTATTTTCCAAAATATTGGATATAGGTTGATGAGTTGCAAGTCATTTGTGGTGAAGCAACAATAATATAATATATTGTCAGTGCCGTCCATCCCCTCCAGAAAACCCCGTACCGAGTCGTGCTTTCTCTGCCTAGCCCCTGTGCTCGCAGTGATTGCCCGCCTGCATTTTTCTCTTCCCAGCAATTATCCACGCCTCATTTTCTTATTCTTACTTTTGTTAAATTTCGTTCTTGCCTTGTACATGCTTTTTCCCTCAAGTAAAGTTTTAAGCAATAAAACTACGTCTATGTCGCAGCCAATGGCCGAGATCCCTTCCGAGGGGTCTCACAACATAACCCATTAAATTGTAAGCTTACCTAGGCTATTATTTAGGTAAAATTTTTAAAAATTCACTTAGCCCCAAAAAAGATTTTTATTTTTGAAATCTAGTTTCATTCCTGAAATTAAGATTTTTATTTTTGAAATCTTGATTCATTATTTCAAAAATTGTGACTTTTGCAACCGTGATTTCTGAAAAACTTGGATTTTCTATCGTAATCTGGATAATGATTATGATATTACGATTTTGACAAAATCTGGATTTTTAAAATCAGGATTCTATAAAAGTTTGATTTTCTATCTAAATATCAAGATTCTAAAATTACAATTTTTTGTTAGAATCCTGATTTCAAAAATCACGATTTTTGGTCAAAATAAATTTTATTTTTCTTCAAATAAGCTTACGGTATATTTACAATTGGCAATAATTACAAAATATAGTATATATGCATGCGACTGCCGTTTTAATTGGAGCGATTTCATATTTTTCAGTCAAAAAAGCTATTGAACATGTAACTTTTAGAGCAAGAAACAATCACATTACCTTCAATATGCTGAGTCTTTCCCTGATTGTTGCTTCATCACCAGAGACAGTGGAATTGTCGCCAACAATCTGCTGGCACTCCTGAAGCCATTGCTCCAGCTCATTCTTTACAGACGTGTACTGTGTCAAATCTTTGAGGGCTTTTTCGATTTTGCCAATCTGGCTCTGTATTTGAACAGTGGTCATACTAATTAAGTACGAATTAGGGTTCATAAGTGATAAGTCCGATTGCACCACGACAATTACCTGCAGACTAGCCACGACAGCCATGTATGTGGTAATTAGAAGAACAGCCTGTTCTCTTACTTCTAAAAAGCTACAGAGTTCAAGAAGCAAATCGCCTTTCTCATTCAATTCATCCAAAGACTTCTTGTGTGCTTCAGCTTCTGCTAATAGTGCCTGTGGTAAAAAATAAAAATGTCTATTTACTTATGTATTTTCAATATCGGTTCTTGCTGAGTATGCAGATTAGAAAAGAATGTTCTGGCCTCAAATGTTAATACATAAATCGATGGTTTAATTCACAAATAGCGAATGAGCCAATCTGTCAAAAATGAGATAAGTAAATCATTGTGATTCTGGAAGTGTCTCTAATTAACCTAAAGTTACAGGAATCATTTAAACCAATAATTGTTAAAGTTACAGAAGTGAAGAGTAGCGAATATCCAACGAGATATCATCCCTAAAAGTTACAAGTAGCGAATGATACCATTAAGAATTGCTCGTAACATGGAATTTTTATAACAATAGGCCTACAAGTAGCGAATGTAATAACATTTGCTATTTATTTTTCATTCACTTTATTCACTACAGTAGGTAAACAAATGGATGTGCACATTCGCTACTCTACACATTATTTATATTGCTTTTAAATAATGTTAAGCATTTTAATTCTCAAATTACTTAATTTACTAATTTAATAATTTAACAAAAATTACCTCATTTCTTATAAAATATATAATATTGTTTCATCTGTTCAAAATTTCAGCCCTTTAACTTTGTTTATTTCCAAATTATACCATTTTTATCTTGGCTCATTCGCTACTTCTGAATTAAGCCATCAAAATGATGTCATGCATGGCGACAAACGAGAGATAAGTGGGGGTGTGGAATTGGTATTGGTATTTATTTTTGCCTTATTGATCAGAAAGAAATTAAACTAAATTTCAATAATAATATTTTTTTGGTGCTCAAATTACGAAAAAAAGAAATAATGTTAAACAAAAGAATTTACTGGTTTAAAATAGTTACACTTTTCTTATGATAGAATGTCAGATTAGAATCTGGCGCCCTCGCCTTCCCACCTCTGCATTCCAACGAACATTCCACAGGTGGCCAGGTAATTAATTCCTATGAGGAATTACTTCTTACCTCCAGCACCTGATTGGCTCAAACCATTCTCCAGGACCTATATAAGGCCAGGAAAATCTTCATTGTGCCTGCTGTGCCATTGAGACACTAACCCCCTGCCCTGTGCCCCAGTGAAACCTCAGTCCCTGTGCTCCAGTGACCGTGCTCCCCCAGCCCAGTACTAGTTTTCCCTGTGACCATGCCCCGTGACCGCCCGTGCCCAGTGACTGCCCGTCCTGTGACCATGCCTCGTGACCGCCCGTGCCCAGTGACTGCCCGTCCTGTGGCCATGTCCAGTGCCCGTTTTGCCCTGAGCCAGTGTCCCAGGACCACCTCGATCTCTCGAGCCCTTACCCGCCTCATCTCTATCTCTGTAACCCTTGGTTCCACCGCCATGATTGCCTGTGTGGACACCGGCGCAGCGCGCTCAGTTATGTCTGCTGCTGCTGCCCGCACTGCAGACCTTCCCATCCTCCAGCCCTCCTCTCCTCTCCCTTTTCTTACCGATGCCTCTCACAACCTCGTGCCCTGCCTCGGCATTGTCGATACCTCCATCTCCCTGCTCGGCCACACGGTCCATCACATCTTTGCTATAATCAATTACCCCGGTCCCTTGATTCTCCTGGGTCATGATTTCGGGTCGACCCATGGTCTAGGAATCCGCCAACGGGCCAAACTCCTGTTTTTCGAGGACGATCCTGACACTACATTCTCCTACGCTAAGCCTTCCACTCCCCGTCCCTTTTCTTCGAAGACTCCGGACAACTACGTTCCCCTCCGTAAAACACTAAGGGCGAGGAAGGAGAAATCCGATAAAGCCAATAACGATCCGCCTCGTCTTGAGGCCATCCCATCGTCTCCCGTGGATCTCTCCCGTGACTCTCTAAGTTGGATGCACTACGTCTCTCCTACGTCCCCCGCCGCTGCCCCAGTTTGTACTGCTCCCCTGGATGGTCCCCTCGGTTCCCTAGTCACTCGGCCAACCACTCCTTTGCCTGAGACTGCTGATGTACTGACTTGGCCATTAACCCCAACCACCAGCTACAGTCCGAACCTACGGCCAAACAGCAGCTCTACCGCCATCAATAGCACACCTGATGCCCACCACAAGCTGCTCTTGTCAGGGCTATCTCCCGTGTCCTCAGGGAGTTTATCTGCGTCACCCACCCAGTCATCTCGCCTTTTAGTGGATTACTCATCATCCTCTGACGAGGATACCAGCTCTCTCCACGCTTCTGTGCCTCATACGCCACCCCAACGATCTCCTCCGATTCCAGTGTTAACTCGACAGTTGGCCTCCATTGACTCCATCCTCCGTCAGCTACGTTCTGTCGCCTCCAGTCGCCTTATTTCCCCAATCCGGCCACCGAAAGCCACCCCGCAGCCCTTGATGTCTGTGGTCCTGCCCGAAAAGTTTATGACCAGGGCCTCCGTTTTTCAGCGCCTCGGCGCTCGTTGCCACATCCGCCCAGCTAATAAAAGGGTACCTCGACGCCACTCTCCATAACCAGCGATCTCAGAAACAATGGTCAATATCTGATTCCGTGCTATTTTTGCTTTATTTTATTTTTGCTTATCTAATCATATTTTTAATTTTTTGGTGTACTACTTCAGGTTTTTTTTTCAGAGATTGTGCAATTTATTATTATTTTTATTAAACAAGTTTTCAGCACTTACAAATTGTCTTTCCTTCCAGGCCCCAGTTGTGACTTAGTACAAGGATGGCGGGGAAGGGGTGAACCAACGGAATCAAATCTGGCGCCTTCTACACTCTGGGCATGAACCCAGCTCTAGTCAGGCCTGGGCCAGTGAGACTTAGCCTCATCCTCTGCACCCTGAGCCCCAATGAAACGCCATTCCCTGTGACAGTGCCCAGTGACCACCAGTGCCATTAGAAATTACCCCTTTGCCCGTCTCGCCCCGATTGTATGCTCTTATCGCCCGTGTATATATTTCCTGAACCATTATATAATTTTTTCCGGCTGTAATTTGTTAGATGTATTTGTGCTCGAATAAAGTCATTTCTAATTCTGTAAACATGCTTTTGTCGATTCATGCCGATAACTCCATCATTCAATAGTATAAAAATGGAGCTCTTTTGTAACAACATTATAAAAGGGGATCCACTAAACTATGACAGTCTATGAAAAGAAGGGAAGAGGGTTAATAAAGACCATTTTTGCCATTCATTGTTTGGCTTTAAATTGTTTATGATCCATGGCCCACCTGTATATCGGGCCCCAAAACTTGAGAAACGCTGCGATAGATCGTTTACTTCAAGGAATAATATCCATGAAATGGGAAGGAATGGGGGAATAAGATTAAAGAAGCGAGTGCATTTAGGGGGATAAGGTGGATGATGGTGTGGGATAACTTTAACAGGGTGTCTGACCAAATTCAGTAACGAATTTCCATGACATTTCCAGGTTTTCCAGACAAATTTTCACAAATTTTCAGACCAAACGAAAGTGATTT
>JAQIXP010001651.1:0-17563 GCA_034700285.1 Proteroiulus fuscus | reverse complement strand
AGCTCCCCACCTCCTCTTCCCCCATCCCCCCCAACTCCCCCGTTTCAATCCATGTCCAAAAGGCCCCCAAAAAGCACCAGGTCGAGGCTCTCCCACATGGGAATGAAGATAACTCATCTCCTTTTCTGCTTGCAAGACAGATTTATGAAGGCCAGAAATGGTTTTTGGGGGCCCAGAAAAGCCTCGTGACGGGGCCAGTTGCCAACGTAGGGGTCACCCGGGTCACCAGTGTTTCGTCCGTCAATCACCCATCGGTCTACTTTATCTAGTTCGCCTCTTCAAAACGATCCCACCTTACCCCCCCCCCCCTCTCCCCCCAAAACTCAGAATCTACCAATAAATTATTGTTATGGCCTGCAAGATTGACTTTCATGAATGCCGTGGAGGTTTTCTCTTTCAAAAACTCACCGATTATAGCCTTTCCAGTTTCCATCAATTCAATCAAAAGAATCTAATATATGGCATATGATAAGCAGGGACTGTATAGCCTTACGGCTATAGAGTCCAGGTGCTCATTTGAGGGGGGTAACGAGGGCAAATATTTAAGAAAGATAAAAATTCATGAAATTGTAATCAAGGTGGATTGATTTTAATCAGCCAATATTCTCCTTTCAAAAGTAAAGAGCCATCTGTGTTGAAAATTTCAACTACAGGTTAGCCCATACTAAATGGCGGCATAATTATGATATTTGCCATAGATGGATGTCATGAATGGTGCATTATGGGAGTTCTTGAAAGGATGATATTTAGATCATGTTCTGGCATTAGATCAAATGGCCAACACTTAACTGGCCAAAAATCGAGGTTTTTTTAAATGATGCATTATGGGAGCACTTGAAATGTTGGTATTTAGATCATGTTCTGGCATTAGATCAAATGGCCCATACTAAACTGGCAGAAAACCGAGGGTTTTTTAAATGATGCATTATGGGAGTACTTGAAAGGGTGGTATTTAGAACATATTCGATTCTTTTATAATTAACCTTGCCCAATTTACAGTTCCCACACTTTCCAGGTAAAAAAGATGGCTATATATGATTCAAACGAATCACAACAGTTTCCATGCAGTTACAACAACAATATTTTTCTTTAAAAAAACCAAAAAATCTATGTTTTGATTTCAAAACGAGATGGGTCTATATCTCAGTTTAACATAGCCTACTTTTAACGGATCAACAACTTAATCAAATCAATAAAACCAAAGCAAGAAAAAGGATCCAATCAAAGAAAATGAATACAAGAACCGACTGAAGCCATTTCTACCCTGATGAATTAAGGAAGCCTTAAATATAAATAATTTCAAATCAGCAAAAAAGATGCAGAAAATTCTCTTGAAACTCCTTTCATGACCATTGCATCTTAACCTATCCTTATAGTTGAAGAACAAGTATAGGACGTTCCCCAAAGTCATCACTCTTGACTGCCTCGGTGCAAATTCACAGGCATATTGTTATCTCTTATTTTAGTCTAAATTCTTAAGCCATTTTAAATAAGTTAGGACAAGTACATGACACTTTTGTGCTCGTCATTTGCTTAATTGAAGTTGTTGGTAAGAATCGATTGATTTCCCAAAAAAGGGGCTAGCTATCCAAATATCTTATAATAATAGGCTTTTAATTCGCATTACTGTCTAATGGTTTGAATGTTCTGCCCTTCACATACACACACACAGTTTCATGGAATGAGGATCTACTAAATTAGTATGACTTCACAAATCCCAGAGGATAAAAATAAGGGACGTATATTGCATCCCTTGTTCAAGAATTGCAGAATTTTATGGTTTTTGTGGTTAATAGATGGAGCTGCTATACCCTGTTCCAGCAAAATTCCAACGGGACACCCAGAACCATGATTTTCTATTAGTTACTCCAGGATCATGAATCCAGATTACCAGCATAACTATCTCAGTGCAATAACCATCCTCCAAATCTATGAGAACTATAACGGTTTTGGTTAATTTACCAGCCCATCCTTTCATTGAACAGGGTATATGATCCATTCTCTTGTAATGTTGAGTACTTAAGACCATTAACCTTGGGGTGAATCTCATCAATTAGTCAAGGATTCTCTAGAAATTCCAAGGTAATCATCTAAAGACTGATAACACATGCAGGTCCATTAATTCCTAAATAGCACACCCTGTATATTCAACCTTTTTTAATTAAGTACAGGTTGTTTTTTAAATTTATTTTAATGTGTTAATGTGCAGAATATGCACGTCTCACTTTGTAAATTGCAAAATTAAGGAAAATTGTACATACAAATTTGATTATTAGACATATAGGTCTATGGGACCTGGCTACATGGAATGCAGGCCATCTGGTGAGAAAAATAATTTCAGTGGCTGCGTGCATATAATATAATAGCTAAAATCTAAAAATATTAATCTAGATTTAAGCTCATTATGAGATTTTCTATCATTTTCAAGCTAGTATGATTCACAAATAATGTACAAACACGACTTAATGAAGGTTAACACCATCATTTGGGGAAGTTGGAACCCTCATTTGGGTCCAACGATGGTCTGTATACAACAGCAAAAAATAGGCCTTACCTGAGATAACGCGTGCCAAAAATTATTGTTTCTAATAAACATGAGAGCTACTTGCCTGAAATTTCAACGAGAAAATCGTCCAGCAGTCCATCATTTCCACGAATTTGTCTGATTTCTGCAAGTCCAAGAAACAGTCTTTTTCCACCGAATTTTCGTAGATCACGAATGATGCATTCACGACGTCTTACAGAAACACGCACAACTTGGCCACTCGCCAAGGTCAACTGCCTGCCGAACCGAGCTTGGGTACATCACTTTTGTCCTGAAGCAAAAAACAGAAAACTATTATCATTTACTCACATTATTCAAATGAATCTAAATTATTTTAGTAAATTAAATATTAATTCAAAATTGAACCAAAATAATGCCCGATTTATTGAACTTACTGGTTTATAATACCCCTTAATGTAAATTGTAATCACTCCTTCAAGACTTCCTTATTACTTTTAAAAAGGGACGGTCCCACGTATTTGTAACAAATGAATCTTAAAATTAAGATTATGAAGACAAAGTGGCTTCTAACCAGTCAATGATTAGTTAGCAGTGTTTCTTGGATACAAAATAATATTTTGTAAAGTTGCAGATGGAACTAAACTATACCCAGAACAGGTGTTTTTTATAACTTTGGCAGTATAAACTGTATAATAGCCCATGAAAGTATGTGATTTAATGAGTTCCCCCCATACAGTGCCTCCCAAGAACCCTAGGGACCCTGCATGGGGGTGGGGAACGAAGGGGGGATTTAGGATTCATGATTTACATTGATTTGCATATTAATTTATTGGCCACATGGGACTCATCCAATGTTACACCTGGTACATATTTATCCATCACATGACAGAAAAAAAACATAAGGGGGTTCGCCATAAAACTTGCTTTTAATGCACTTAAAATCGTAATTAATTCAAGTTTAATGAAAATGACGTCATCTGTTTCGATTTTCGGATTGAGATGCCAGAATCGGGGGTAAAAAAATGGAGCAAATAAAATGAGGAGAGATAAGAAATTAAACGAGGGGTTTTGTTACAGAAAAAAAAAGTGTGACTGCATCATCAAATTGGTTAATTAATTACCAAAGCGTAGTCATTTTATGAGGACATTAAAAAGGGGGGTTGAAACGTGAATTACGACAAGTGAAACTCTTCTAAAAGACCAAAAAAATAGCAAAGGCCCTGATATAGATACACCTCTCCTAAAATCACTGCCAAAAAGAAGTTCAACGAAAGAGTGAACTGGAAAATTAATCAGATATTGATTAGCATGATTGTTACTAGTTATTTCAGTCTAGATACCAATTCACATGGTAATTTTCATCATGTTTTATATTCTAGATCAATATATAATTATCCATGTCAATGCAACTGAACAGGCAAACACGATCATGAATCATGATTTGCTTTTACACAAATTCTGGAAATTTCAATAACTGGGTTTATTAAGATTAACTGATGCATTGTGGGACTCTGGGTAATGCAAAGATTGCAGATAAGTTAGATAACGAAAGTGGGTAGCACTTTATGGATTGCATATATATATATATATCATTCTAATGGTTGGAGTAAGCAACCAATAATAACTAGCAGACAAGAAATTTCTAGTAAACTTTCAGAACATATTTTATTGAAATTTTCAAAAAATTCACAAAATTTCAGAATGGGAAACCTTCAAAAAATTCATTTCTGATGAATTTTCATTGACATCAAGGATGGCTGAACCGAAAAATTTCAGAAAATCAATCAGCTATAAGAGCTACATACGATGCCCAGCCTGTTTCCTTAAACCACAATTAAAGGGACAGTCCCACTTTGTGACAAATTAATCTTAAAATTAAGATTATTAATAATAAAGAAGTGTAGTCTTATTAATAATTGCAGTTCACCTATACCGTAATTCAGAAATCAAGATGTTTCCAAAAAAGATGATAGGCGCCATTTTTATAATAGTCTCCCACCCAGGCAGAATGGCGCTGCGTGCAAAGGGGATTCAAGTTGGCTTCACTTTATCGCAATGGAATAGTTATGCACATTCTCTGTTACGCAAAAACTTGTAAGCCCATCAAGTTTATTACTAAAGGAATTGACAAAATGACTTCCAACATGGCTACTATCAACCATCGTGAATTTTGTCCACATTGGCATGTTTCAAAATTAATAACTATATTGTATGGTAATTATAAGTTAAATTTCAATTTATACGCTCTTCTTGTTTCCCCCCTCTTTCTTGCAAAAAATGCTTGAGGTATAAGGTGGGACTGTCCCTTTAAGTCTTAGGCAGGGTACTTTTAGGCCTACGTCAATGTTAACAGATAATAGAAAGTCTTGACGTTGTCTTCACACTAGTCCTATTTTGCCTCTCTCAACCCCTTGACTGGCAGTCTGGCAGGTGCACAATTTTTAATAGAAATCATTAACTAAAAACCCCTGAAACTGTCACCACTGATAACATGACAAGTACGAATTCGTACAACTTTGTTAAAACCATTTTCATTTCAACTCTACTGTCGATCATGTGCCAATCATGTCCTGTAATGACATCGCCTGGTGTGCTCATTGTCACACAAAGGTGACACATGACGTTCCCTGATAAATTTATGCAATATTCATATTAAAATTGATAACAACCTGCTGATGCATCCATTCACAAAACACATGTACAACATAAGCCTAACACAATTTTTAACAATTTGTTCCTGGCAAAAAAGAAATTATTGTAGCCAATAAACTTGTTTTTTTCCCAATTATTATAATGGCTCCAGTTATCAGATGTTATAACTGTCTAAAATTTCTCCAACTAAGTGATCTTACGGCTAATTTAATCAACCATGTGGCATGTTCAGTTTAGCTTACATTTAGGAGAATGAGAGACTTCCTAAAAAAGAGTTTTAGGAAGTTGTCATGGTCTCATGGCTCTTCTTCATGACTTAAAAGCTCGGTACATCAATCCATATTTCCTCAATTGCACGGTTTTCAAGCCAACTTTTACTTTTAGGAGTTCCTAAATTGGTTTCACTAACGAGGATCTTGGCACCCAATAAATTGACAAAGGAAAACAGGCCTAAAACTGATTAAAAAGACTATAGGTAACCATGCACCCAAAATTAAACTACCCTGAACCAACCACAATTTATGGTATGCAGCTTTCTGCAGAAATAACAGAATAATTTATGCAGAAATCTTTCTACATGAATGGTCATGAATGTTTCTGCAGAAATTATTGTAGCAAGTTACAGATATTTCTGCAAAAATAAATCAGAATAATTTACTCAGAAATCTTTCTACATGAATGGTCATGAATGTTTCTGCAGAAATTACTGTGGCAAGTTACAGATATTTCTGCAAAAATAAATCAGAATAATTTACTCAGAAATCATTTCTATATGAATGGTCAATTTAAAAATAATACTGTTTATACGTAAAAACTATCCTGCAGAAATCTTTCTATACATGAATGGTCATGAATGTTTCTGCAGAAATTATTGTAGCAAGTTACAGATATTTCTGCAAAAATAAATCAGAATAATTTACTCAGAAATCTTTCTACATGAATGGTCATGAATGTTTCTGCAGAAATTACTGTGGCAAGTTACAGATATTTCTGCAAAAATAAATCAGAATAATTTACTCAGAAATCATTTCTATATGAATGGTCAATTTAAAAATAATACTGTTTATACGTAAAAACTATCCTGCAGAAATATTTGTATAAATTTATTATGCAGAAATCTTTAATTATTCAATTCGTTAATTAAAAAATTAAAACTTGTAAGTGGCATCAATATTTTTAAGCACAATAACTATTTTGTGCATAACTGATCATTTTGATACGTCATTTCAAAATGGGGCTGTTCATGAATTCATGTATTCCACTGAATTGTTGATTACTGCCAATTGGTAAGTTTGATTCCAATAATAATATATTATATGGGACTATTTTTGCAATTCCTTACATTCTAAAATGTATCCATGAAGTGAGACTTTCCCTTTTGATGTATAAGACCGTTTTGGCATCATATTTCCAATTTAGAAACCCCATCACATCACTAACTAGGCTTAAGCCAGTCGTACTAAAAATTATTCCATGAGGATAACAATGCATACGCTTAAAATAACCTTAAATAAGTCTTACGTTAACTTGAGAAGTCCTGTTGCCATGCATAAATACAGGTTAATAACTTAATCCGAGTGTACGATTTAACGACCATTTAAAATTATTAGCACTGAATCTGCACGACTGACCAATGTCAGCAGTGCATAGAAATGTGTTAAATTTTGTCGTCAATTTATTAGTACAAACAGAAAATTCGAAGAAATGTCAGTATGAGCATTTTTACGACTACCATTATGTATTTCGTTTTAAGATGTCCCGAAGTGAGAGAGCTTATAAGGATTCAAGATTAATTTTCTTTTCTAAAACAACTACATTTTTTTTAAAAAAAAATATGTATTAATGCAAATATAATTTCCCAAAAATTGAATCTCTGTGAAAATTGGGCTCTGTCCACCTGTCAAGATCACTTAGGCCTAGCAGGTGGGCCAACCCAACATTTGGGATAAATTGTTGCAGGTATACTGCAAAGGGGGATTAATTTGTGTGTCCATTTGACAATTTGCATTGCATATTTGAGAAAAAGACAATTAATATCCAGCTGAGAAAACATATCAAAAATAACCCTTTCAACCCAATTTCAACATAAATCTCCAATGTTATTTCCCATTGAAAAACCATCTCAACTTTTCATATGAGTTTTGATTAGAGTGTACAAGGGGGGGTTGGAGCACTTACCCCCCTTCCCCCCCAAAACGAACACATATAAAAGCATATTAAATATAAATCCAATTTAAATTCTTGCTTGTTTTTTTACACAATTTATAATTTAAGTTGTAATAATTACGAATGAACTAAACTAATAGTAATACTAGTATGGCTCCCAAGGGTGCAATAAAACAAGAGGGTTATTGCAGTGCCAGTCTGTATCGACCAAGAGAGGGGAACCCATGCAAGGGTACCATAAGGGGAACCACATGCGTGGAGAACCCTGTTGTAAAAAGGGGGAAGAAATCATGCATTTTTCAATTAATGTAGTACAGGAATGATAGCAGAAAAAACTCTTTATTTCATAAAATAAAATAAATTTTACGAATAGAGAATATATTTCACTTTTAAATACGCTCGTAAATGGAATTATCCAGGTAAGTTATGCCTGCATAATTATTATGCACATATCCTGGCCTATAAAGTATTGCATTTATGTAGAGCAATATATGAGCATAAAAGGGTCAATCCGCCTCTTTTTGAAAGCCATTTTGTTTTTATTTATGCTTTAAAACCATGAAGGGAAAGTCTCACTTCGTGACAAATGATATTTAGATGATGGTTCAAGAAAACTTGAAAAGTAAAATCAGAACCAGACTTATGATAAATAAAAATATTGCTGGTAAAAAAGAGCCTGATTTCGTGCAAAATGAATTTCAGTAAGAGCATGCAGTGGGATTGTGAGCAAACAAGTCCATCAAAATTTAGAAATCCATATCAATTAAAGGGAAAGTCCCACTTTGTAATAAGCAATTTTTAAATTGTACACACTTAGGTTGCACCAACAACAGTTAAGCCTTAACCCTGGATTATTATGATCATGTGACTGGTTTGGGCCAATGAAAATTCAGGAATGTAAAGAAAACCTAAGATTAACAATGGATTAATGTTAACTCTTGTTGGTGCAACTGGCCCTTACTAGATATGAATGGATGTGGCAATAATAATTGCAGCAAGCTCCCATATTGTTAGTTGCCATTTTTCCATAGATATCATGCAAGCTGTGCCATTTGGTGGCGCCCTCTAGGACGTGCATGTCTTTGTGTACCATGAGAGCTGATACCTTTTATCTGGTAGATGGCGCTACACAGTGTCAGGGAAATGGCGCCAATTTGGGCTTCCTATTTCCATCCAAATCTACGTATTCAGGACATTTTTATCAAGGATTGGTATAAGCTCAAATCCAATATCAATTTCAATGTTTATTGTAATTTTTCATGTTATTTTTCCTAAAACCAACTTGTTTCAAAGTGGGACTGTCCCTTTAAACTGATTCCGAATCCAAATACAACAGAGATGTCTATAATTTGACCCAAGCTGATTTTGACCAAAGTCCAAGCAGTGACTATGTCCACTACAGGCCAACATTTTTCAAATTGCAAACTAGATTCTCATACACGCATTAAATTAACCCTCAATTTTCAGGGGAAAAAACATGTTTTCTTTTCAGAAAATGGCTACTGGCACCAAAATCGCAATTCTGTTGCGTCATAAATTCAACTTCAAAAAGAGATTGGATAATCAAAACCCCTTCTGATTATTTCTCGCTATTTTCCAAAATACATAACATTTTGCTGGAAAATATAATCCACACACGAACACACGCATTATTGATAATTCAAAAACCTAACTATGTAAAAAAGTTAATCAAACCTAACCACAGAAAATGCCATTGGTGCCTATATGTTGCCATTGTACCAAAGAAAAAAAAATCACAGATTCAAACTGGAACAAACTCTTGTTGTTGTGGTTGTTCGAGTTGACATTTTCAAAGGGTATAAATTGCGGCCACCAGCGTTGGTCAAGCTTCCTTTGATATTCTAAATAGCCTACACAACTTATGTTTATTGTGTTCGCTGCATTTACCACGTAAGCAAGTCTACCCTTGGTCAAGATTATGTTTGTATGGAGAGTGAGAAAAAGCGAGAAGGGTGGTATAGTGTGGGAGTGACCAATGGTCCAACTGGTATATATGATTCAACAGAGTGGATAAATGTTTGAAAGTGGGGGGTTTGTTATATTGTCACCTTGGACAATACGGTTACAAGACCATTTTCAGGGGGGTAAAAAAATCATTGCAAATTGTCTTGACTCTATAGATACATATAAAAAGGCTTGAATGAAATAAGGTTATGGCCTCACATCTTGACCGTTTCATTCATTTTCTTTTTACTTTTAACTGAAGATGCAGAAGGACAGATGAGAAGTTAGTGGTTTTCTCTAACACCTCTTTTCTCACTCAGTTTGTTTTTGGTCATTTCGAAAGTGTTTTTCGCCTTTTACATTTGGCCATTCATTTTTTCAAACTGCAAAAGAACAGGAGAGAAAGAGAGAAAAAAAGAGGCCGAAACATACAGCTTTATATAGAGTGGACAAATAATGGCTTTTTTCGTGTGTATATATACGTATATATGGATATTGGTGTATTTTCTTTTTTTTTACTAAGTATAAAACAATAAAACTGAAATCACATACGTGAGAAAGTAATTTTAGAGGCAAGAATAAGAGTCCAGTCGAAAAAAAAAAACAGTCTGTCACCTTCTTTACTTGTTTTCTAACAACCCCAAACCCTGGATCGTTTCCAACCGTAATTCACTTTCTCTGTATTAAAAAACATTGCAATGTATATATACTAAGAAATCTTCATCACTTTATACAATGGCCAAATTGACATTTTTACCGAAAGATTTCTGCGCATGTTCGGTAATGCAAGAAGCCAGTCTTGTAAACATGGCGACTGAGTGAGAAATAAAGTTAAGGATTTAAAATTAAAATCCCACTTTGTAATAAGTGATATTAAAGTTGTTCACGCTTACTAGATATCGATGGCTTAATTCAGAAGTAACGAATAAGCCAAAAGTTGCTTTTGAGATAATAGCGTTTCTAAGGAAAAAAGGTATTATTTGGAAATAAAAACAAGTGTTAAAAGAGTGAAATTTGGTGAACAACAATGTAGGGAATGTGCTTATTTTTTGTTAAATAATTAAATTAGTAAATTATTTAAGTAATTTGAAAAATAAAAGGCTTAAAAATGCCCATTCGCTAGTTTGAATTTGATAAAGTTTGCAGGAAAGTGAAATAAATTAAATGTGAAGTAGTACATGCATGTAAATGCAAAAAAAAACAAAAAACTAGCAAATATTCTCACGTTCGCTACTTTTATTGTTATAAAAATCCAGGTCACGAAAAATTTTTAACAGATAAACTAACGAATGGTACCATTCGCTACTTCTTACTTTTAGGAATGATACCTTGATGGATATTCGCTATACTCTTCACTTCTGTATACTCTAACAATTATTATTGTTTAAATTCATTTCTGTAACTTTAGGTTAGTTAGGGACACTATCTCATTTGGGATAAATTGGCTCATTCGCTAGTTCTGAATTAAGCTATCGATATGAATGTCTGTGTCAATAATAATTGCAGCATAAGTTTCTATATTGAAGAAATTACAACTTTTGCAAAATTCACGTAAGATGCCATTTTTTCATAGATTTCAACAGACACTGAAAGTTGGTGGCGCCCTCTAGGACATGCATGTCTACGTGCTTCATGAAAGCTGATGCCTTTTAGCCAGTAGAGGGTGCTACATAGATGCCTATTTGGGTTTTCTATTTTCATCCAAATCCACGTATTCAGGACATTTTATTTATTGACTGGTGCATGGGCTCAAATCAAAATTGCAATTTGAATGCCTTTCCTAGTTTCTCATGGGGTTTCTCCAAATACCCATTTCTATCAAAGTGGGACGTTCCCTTTAAGTTCTAGCGTAAGCTTTAAACCCAATTTTCTAGAACTTTTGCGCATTTGCCTCACTCGTAATCATTTTATCACATGATAAATAATAGCATAGTACATTCTGAAATTTTAAAAATTTTAAAAATAAGCAAAAAAAAAAATAATAACCTTGTTAATGGAGTCTATTGCATGACAATTTGATGTCTCCAGTTCATTCTTTTGCCAAACCGGGTGTACCTGTTAAGCTAATTTTAAACTAGTAATTAAATAAAAGTTATATATAAAGGAAAAATGCACGCATTTTCGGTTTGGAATTTCTAGCTATAAAACTAATTACAGGGCTTTGCATTTGGCGCCATCGTGGAGCAGAAAAACATGGATTGAATTGTGCAATATTAACTCCCTCAAAAGGGATTTTTCCCCACCCTAAACAACAATTTTCTTCTTGGAAATGTCAGTAATATTTCTCTGTTTTATTACCAAAATGGAGGTGGGACTGGCAACACTATAATCAGTCGGTATATACTACTATTCACATGAATATTTATAAATCAAAACTGTTTTTCTTATTTTAAAAAAAAAAATTCAATTGGGAAGCATTATTTTGATCTCGTGACTACATGCATCTCCAGGCCTGCCAGTACAAAAATGTCTATTTCTACAGAAAATGCAATCCAGAATAATGTGACAAATTTCTGCAGAAGAAGATACATTGATAATCTGCAGAATTATAAACTGGTTAAACGTTTCTATGATCTGCTTCTACAGAATTCGTAATGACCCTAAGCTTTCTGCAGTACTAGCTAATCTCAGCTTTTCTGCCAAAATTGAATATCTTCATTTTGAAAAACATTTCTACAGAATTTTTTTCATATGCAAATGGTTAAGTTTACAAACTGTAGCAATCCACATTTAAATTATTTAATGATAACTGTATTTAATTAGTAACAAAAATATCCTGTCCTTGTTTTAATTTGGCTGTTAATTTAGTCATGGATTCTGGCCTAAAATCTGACTACAGATCTGATCTCAGCACATATTTCATCCGATGCCTGTAGCATGACATATTGCGCCTCCTGGTGGGAATTCTTTCAATTCAGTTTATTCTTAAACCTGATCTGGCACTCCTTATTGCCACTATACCCAGTCATCTCCAGTAAAAAAACCATAGCCCAGGTTATGAATTTCAACCAATAGACTTGTACCACAACATATTGCTCCACCTGGAGGGAATTACTCGTCATCCCAAATTGTTCATAAAAACTGTCACCAGGGGCACAACTATCCTGCCACTTAAGCTACAGCTCAATTGGACTAAGTCAATTGACAAAACCTTTCAGAACTTCCAAATTTCCCTGACTTTCCAGGAAGTAAAACAACTCCTCTCACTACTGATGTCATCATATATATCCCAGAAATCCGGCAATTGGCTAAAAACATCTAAAACCCAAACCAAGAATGAAATTGAAAACATTGAAAATGATTTTTGATAAAGTTGTTGAGAGAAAAAAAACAAGTCAAGAAGTGATGATACCTATGTCTATAGCCCATTTGCGATGATACAAAAAACACAAGAGAGTGATAAGGGTCAGCAGTATAGAGTGGGTGGTCAAGACTAAAGCATGCATGTTCCTATAAGGCCTAAGCAAAAGTCAGGCAAGCGAGCCAATAAGATGGATATACAGAAGCAATAGCATAAGACACAAAGCAATTGCAATGCCATTCAATCTCAGAGACTCTTAAGTTGGTCAGAGTATAGCTTTTTTTGTGCAAGATGGTGGGGGAAAGGTGGGGGGGGGGTTAGGGATGAAACGAAGAGTGAGGAGGGATGAAAACAAACACATTGGTCAGGTGAGTGTGTGTGTATGGATCCATGTTTACCATTGCAATAACTGTTCAGTAGCAGCTAAAAGGGAAGCTGTACGGGGTGGCGAAAGGCCAAAAGGGCCCCTTTTGCTCAGACATGGAAAATGGGCAAAAAAGCAGGGGTAGGGGATATAAGAAAGGTAGGATTAGCTTGAAGAATTGATGGCAACAGCGGTTGAGACGTGTAATTCAGTGTCCCAAAGCCCAATGTCTTTTATCTGGATCAAAAATAAAGAGTGAAGAAAACGATGAACACCTCCATATATAAGTTTCAAGGGGGAAAAAAAAGATCCAGTAAATATCCAACTAGGCCTAAAGTCAAGTCGAGTCTCATTTTCGGACACTATATAATGTTGTTGCTGGTTTTTTTTTCGCTCTGTCTACTCAGACTCAATCAGAGCAAAAGGTAACTTTATAGACAATGAATTTAGGGATAAATGGGTGTGTACATGCTGTATAGGCCTATACATAACCGTGGTCAAATTTTAACCTTAAAAAATGGTGGATGACAACAAGCGCCAAATTTACTTTGGCATGCAAAAGGAGACAAAAGTTGCTTAGGCCTAAAAATCATATTACATTTTTAGTGACAGTGAGTGGATTGCTCAAGTCTGGAATAGTGATTAAGCTGGGACTAAACTTCGAAATAACATGTAATTTCGAAGTTTATTCCCAGCTTAAATCACTATTCCAGACTTGAGCAATCCATTCCTTGACTTTCAAATATTATTATTTCACTGTAGATTCTTGGAAAAACTTGGATCTGTAGGCTGCCTCCTCTTAAAAACCAATAGGATTTACCATTGCATATTTGGGTTTTCAAATGGGAAGTTTGGCTTTTTTTAGGTAGAAGAGATTATATTTATAGTAGCAGTAATATCAAAAGGAAAAAGTTTTATTGAAAAATCATTCCGTTTCAGTTTTTTTTGTAGGCTAAAATTTTAACTTTAAACTAATAATTTTTTAGAAAATTTAGACTGCCTTCATTTAAAGAGATAAGATTTGCCATTGAAAGTCTGGTCCATCTATGGGAAAATAAGTATTTTTTTAGGTGGAAGAAAATATACCAAAGCTGTAGTATCAATAACATTATTTTTTTAGGAGTAAAATTTTCTGTCAAAAAAAAAAATCATTTTTGGTTTTATCTTTGTTTAGTTACTTTATACAATAAGCATTCAACCCAGACTAGTTAGCAAAATTCACTCTACTAATTTGTTCAGAAACTCATAATATAAAAATTTCACCGGGGCTGGTGTATCAACCTGGGCTGAGCTTGAAGCTGTCTGGTTGGCCTACCTGCAAGCCAACATTTTCGGGGTGACCAAGTGATGACAATTACTATAGTGTTTTAAAGATGCTTTAAATAATCTTATCAATGTCACTATTTCTTATTTTGATGTTGTGCATTAATTATTATAGGTGGCTCAATTTGTAAACAATTTTTGTTGGCATTCTAAAATCAAAGCAAATAATGGATTTCCCACTTATTTGACATTTATCGAAATAAAATTTCTTATAAGACTGATTTTTAGTTTGCATATTGGTTGTATAGCAAGAATAAATATACACATTTCTATATGTATTCAAAAATTATCCCATCAGACTTGGGAAATTGAAGCTATATATCCCATATGAGTTTCTGCAGAAATATTTTTTTTGGAATTACAATAAGGAATTTCTGAAAAACATAAAGTGAAGTTTTGCAGTAATTCTATTGCAATTTTTAAAGGGACAGTCTCACTTTGAAACAAGTTGGTTTTAATAATCTGAATGATCTTTAATGATCTGAATACCTGGATTTGGTTGGCAATGCGAAGCCTTAATAGACACCATGTTTATTACAGCATTGTGGCGCCTTCTATTGGAATGAAGGCGCGAGCTCTCGTGAGGCCATAGACGTACATGTGCTAGGGGACGCCACATTGCTAAAAAGCATGCTGAAAGCAGCTGCAGGCTAAGGAAAATGGCGACTACTGTGCATTTTGGAAACGTCGTGATTTCTTCCAAATGAAAACTTTGCTGCAATTATTATTTATATCTAGTAAGTGTGTACTGTTTGAAAATAACTTGTTTCACAGTGAGACTGCCCCTTTAAGCAGCTTACTTTTTCTGCAGAACATTTTTTCCCATAAATTCTTCACCGTAATTCTGAATTGCATTTTCTGCAGAAATATAATTACATTACAAATATATTTTTTACGAATGGGTATTTTCAAAAAACATTTGTACAGTATTTACAACAGACAGTATAGTTTGTATAAACTGAACGAATTTGATGATCACAAAGTTCTGAAGGCCACTGAAATTGGTAAATGTAGGCCTAAACCAAATTTCACAGATTTGATAAACTCATTTCAGAGACTGCGCCATAATTCGCTCTATAGCCTTCCATTACACCGAACTGTCCGAATGTCCATTTGTCCATAGATCCTCTGATCAAGTGCTAATTGGTATATACAAAGCTGATGAGACTTTGATGTTTTTTCTGTCTCCAATTTTCTATAAAGACAAATGAAAAAGTCTCCAAACCCAATTCATTATTTGTCTCACTTGTCCATTTCGACTATTTCCTCTATTTTTTTTCTTGTACTTTTACATTTAAGATATAATAGCTCGATTATTACAATGCCTCTCAGCTTTCATTTCTTTTAACACCTTTGTGTGATGAGTGTCAGGGATGCTCATTGCAATGTTGGGCTGCTTACAGCAAATATAAAATGAAAATGAAAAAATAAGCCTACAATATTCTATACAAACTATAGTTCCTCTATTTTCCCTCCCAACTGAACTCTCATCCATATTGCCATAAAAATGCAATAATTTGATTTACACAAATTTCCTTATTAAACACGGGGAACGAATTGGCCATAAACCTCGGTTCAGCCAATCCAAGCATTCACATTGGGGGGGAACTCTCAACTTCTGGTCGATATTAATAATTTAGTTGTACATTCATAAAAAAAAATGCTGCTTTCATATAAAAAGCATTCATTTTAAATACCACATTAAGAAAAATGGATAGAAAAATGACTTTCAAGAGACTCCCTTATTTACATGTTCTCAAACTATAAAAATGTTAAAATTTTAAATTTTTAGTACAATTTTTAAATGCAATATTGTCCAAAGATGTGGTCAGCAGTGATCTATGGTTCATCATAAGAATCCTACTTTAAGCAGATCATAATGTAACTCGGTAATGCAGCTTGGAATCAAAATAGTTAAGTTTCAAATTGAAAAATTTATTGAAAATGTAGTACACTCTTAGAGACCATTTAGTTTTCAAAACTGCATTATATGCAAATTTTTCAGCAGTCATTTTTTGCATTGAATAAATGTATTATTTTGTTTTCAAACATGTTCAAAATGTTTAAAAATGTTCAAGTACATTTAGGAATATGTTTATATATAAAATATACAAAAATTTAGTTCGTCATTGGGAGTTTTTGAAATTTCTAAAGTAATTCCCTTGAATGAAATACAAACTTTAAATGCAAATATTCATCAAAACTGAGTAAAATAAATGCAAAATTTTCATAAGCCATTTTGTTTTTATTTATCTATTTAGCAAATTTATTTTTTACTTTTTAATTTCTTAAATATTCAAGCTAATTCTTAACTTCTTGGAAAATATTTTTATCTATAAAACTTGCAAAAATTATATTTTCTCCCTGAAAGGTATAGGAAAGCAGAATACATTTTAAATATTTTTATCTAAAATTTTTGAAATCGATTTGTTTGTAAATACATATTTCTTAGTCAAAAACAGCAAATATTAAAACAGCGATTTTTTAATAAAATTATTGAGGGGAACATTTTTATTTATATAAATGATAATATCATTTTTTCTATATGGAAGCTGAACTAATTTCTATATTCTCATTCCAAATTAGGAGTTTTCATAGGATATCGATTGTGGGCCAGGCTTGTGCACTACTTGGAATATTAGTAAACTATGCATTTTTGCCACATTTAAAAGTTTCAATACTTCTTCCCATCAGATTGTACACAAAGCAGTTTCACTCTTGCCAGTTAGCCACAAACTGATTTTGATCAATAGTGTTTGATAGAAATCTTAAACGGGATAACCCCTATTCAATTACACACAATGTTTTCCCACTTGGATCAGGACCCTTTTGATCAATGCCCTTTCAACTCTGAATAAAAGTAAAATAGGGAGCATAGAAACTCATACAACTTATTCACCATAGATTTATACATATAAAATATAATATATTTTCTGTAATTTATGACGAAAATTTGTTTAAAAAGGGCGTATCAAATGCATATTTTCCATTCACAAAATACTAAAATATATTAGAAGTATTAATATTTAAATTTGTTAAAATTTAAATAATAAAGGCCTCAAATTTTGTGAAAAGTTTCAAACAATATTTCCCAGAAAAATGAAAATTATTTCTTTTTATATGCTATTATATAGACTTAAAAGTCGTGTATGAGATTTTGAAAAAGTTTGGAAAAAGCTATTTAAGGGGGCTGTCCACACTTTTAACAACGTGGGCCTATGGGGATTTCAATGTTAAATTCGTTTTCTTCAAACTGAAACAACTCAAGAACGGGTGAAAGTTCAAC
>JAQIXP010001650.1:0-17565 GCA_034700285.1 Proteroiulus fuscus | reverse complement strand
GAGTTCCATTTGAAATAACATGTTTTATCTAAATTTTTCAATCATTGCAATCATTTGTAAAGTTTTATTTGTTAAACGATTTTGTATAAATGACATGACAAGGGGGGGTGGGGGGGGTCCATCGAAAAGTGACAGCATAATGACAAGGGGGGGGGTGGGTGGTCAAAAAAATCCCGATTTTTTAGTGACATCATTAAAGTATAGCCCCTATGTGCCCCTAGTATATCAATATGCTTTCATATTGATTTGTACATACCGGTATTGGTTAACTGGTTGGCAAGGTCTGGCTGTGATCAAACAAACAATGAAACCAATAGCAACCAATAAAAAACATGCACTTGCACAATAGTATAACACCAATCAAACTTATCCTTTAATAAATATTCAATGAATCGTGCCTTCATTACAAAGGTAAGCAGTTGATTTTAAATTTTTGTCAAGAATTACTACGAGCCATAAATATTTTGCTAACAAGTAGCCTAGCCTAACATCCTTTTCCCCTAATTTGCATTCCATTATAATAATTGTCACTCTGTTTTCAAACTATCCAAATTTAAACATTATTTTCTGGTGTTAAGATTTTTGGTATCAAGAAGATTTTCTAATTAACAAAATCAATGCCAAGAAAAAAGCAGACTACTGGGAAGAAGAAAACTAACTCTTTGCCTAGGTAAATTTTCTTATAAATTAATTTAAATAAACCATGGTGAAAAATCAAATATTTTGAATTCATGCAGGAAAAAATATTCTAACAAATACAGCAGTACTACGTACAATTTCCAAAAAATTACAATTGCTACTTTAGCTATATAAGTGCAATAATTCAACATTTAATTTAATTGAAGAAAAACTCATTAGCACAAATGCTACTGGTTGTCTGGTTTACGTACTGCATCATAAAATCGTTGGTGGTAATTTATTGTAGCCTACCTGCAGCAATATTAAGCATTTTTACTTAGTAAAATTGTTTAATTAAATTGTCAAGTAACTGCATTTTACTGTACTGGTAATAAAACATCATTACTGCAAAAACTACAGTATTTCTGCTGAATATTTTTCCTGTAAAGATATTCTCAAGATAATGAAAGGAGGAATTTTTTTACATAGAGTTGTGCAACGTAGCCCCATAAATCGTCAAAGGTTGACCGTACAAACTCCCATTAATTCTCAGGCTGTTGCAAGCCCTACGGATGGTAATCCTTTGAGAGGCGCAAAATACCCCGTAATACCCGATGTTAAAACCACTTCAAAGTGAGCGTAGAGAAACATCCTGTTAAATTTGCAAACTGAAAAAAATTCATATTTAAATATCGTTACTGGTACTCTTTACTAGGCCAAAAATCGAGAAGAAAAAAATAGAAGAGCAAGCTGTAATACCTGTGCAATTAAACCATCCAAGAAATCCAAACAAAAAGGCAAATAAGAAAACATTTGCACAAAACAACCCCGAATGGTCGAAATCAATAACTCTATACGATCCCAAATCGAAAGAATTCCATCCCTATCCTTATATCGCGAGTCCCGATTCCTACTTACTTTCGTTCGAAGATGATGAAGATCAAAAGCCGCCACCTCCGGTATCGTACTAATTGACGACAGCTTAAAATTAAGGGCCATTTATTCACTAAAACACGATTATAAATTTCTGTAAAAATAGCTTCCAGAGGAAATTATTGAAAGAGTTATGTTAGATACACCCTTTGCCAAAAGTTATGTGGAAAATCTCCTTGCTGATCTAATCGAGCCACAAATTCGTGATGTAGCCTTAACATTTACAAACAGGCAAGGCCCAGCTAATATGGTACGTGCATATATTTGCCAGTTTGGATTTAAATTGCTAAAAACATTTATTTGTCCATTTTATATTTAATTAGCCCAAAGATAAAGGTAAAACTCCTGCAGTGCACCTGCAGCCCCCACAAGCATCAACAAAGAATGAAAAAAAGTTATCCGGGCAGGAAAAGAAAGTAAAAATCTTTATGAAAATTAATCAAAGTGAGAAATTCATCTGAAATTTGAAAACAATTTCCACTAGGCTGAACTTGTATATGAAGAAATATGTGATGAGATTATCTTGGAAGAAATTAAAATTAAATTAAATTTGTTACTCTGGAATGAATTGGATGAACATGCTATACTTTTAGACCAAAATACCTACGAAAAAGTAAGTTCATTTAAAAAAGCATAGATTTGAATGGACAGTAAGTTTCATATGTCTGGAAACCCTGCTGATCGAAAGAAAATTCATTCCTCATATTTATATGTTTGCGTTCCTACATATGAATATTACAGGAATTTTTCCTAACAAAATATTTTCTTGAACAAAAAATAAGTTTGTATTCTTAATGATTATTCTTTAGTAGATTCCAGACTCCTGAAACCCACTGTATATTTTTATGAAATATTATATGACTAGAATCATTGAATTATCTCAGATACTCAGTAATGACAGAGGGTATACCATAAATCCTGAAATAATTCCGACTTTACAACAACATACAATCAACGTGGGAGTTCGTTTAATGGGAAAACATAACCCACCAATAGATCATAAACCATTTAAAGGTTTGGAAACAATATATTATATTATATAACACTGGATTTGAAGCTATTTATAAATAAATTACTGATTTAAACCACACAACTCATTTCTCTACAGGAATACAAACAAAAACTTATCTGTATCATTTCCATAAAATTTGGCGGGATCTGATGACTAGCGATAACTATGTGGAAAGAGAATTAAAACTATATTTTCTAAATCAAGCAGTAAGTGAATCAGTACATAAAATAAGTGTAATTAATTACTTTACATCTTATGTTTATCCTTTTCGATGTTGTAGATTTGGCATTATTTCTATGATGAATTAGTGAAAGCGTCACAACAGGCTGTTTTAGATATTGATAAGAAGGAAGAAGCTAATTATAATCTAAATCCTTACAGCGGACTGGAAGTTATATCGAAAGAAGGAAATTCTTCCAAATAAATTGTGAGATTTGACACTTACATGTTTTTGTTTACATATTTTTGATTCCAATACATTTCCCAAAATTTCTTTTGCTGTTACTCGATCTTCTAAACCATTATTCTGAAATAAAATTTAATTTGTGCAAGCACTTTCAAAAAGCAATGGCATCAACAAACGCTTGGATAAGTTTCTAAATTGAAAATAACTAATACTTACCCAAAGTTATGGGTCAAACTTGAAGCAGAACAATGAGCGGGTCCTTAAAACACCTTATTTTGTTCAAAGTCTCACTGGAATAGAACCTCGCAATTTGGTTCTATCTCGACTACAATTATGTCCACGTTCCTTGATCTAACTCCTTGTATATCTATAACTTAAAAAATCATATACCAGTCAGTTTAGGTTCAGAATGGCCTGTACTTTAGTGTTTAAAACAATTAGAATATATAAACGCTTAATCAAAGCAATCGACTGCATGATTTTATTTCTATTGTATAAATTCATAATAATCAATGCAAAAATAACTAAATCCATTCAAGGGCCATCAAATGTCAATTGATGCCATCAATTTCTTTTTTAAGCAAAAAAGAACAATTTCTGCATTCACCACGTCACACTGCAAACAAACACTCTCACAATAGAACAATTTTTGTTTTTATACAAATTACACAAATTCATATTTCTTTAAATTGTTTTCTTTAAAAAGCTATACAAATAGCAAGCTCCTTCGGGTTGAAAAATGAGCGCAGTTCAATAAATCCTTTCGTGCAACTCGAAGAATCTTTTAATCACTTTGGCTAGCAAATTTGTAAGAAATTCTTAAAAATTAATTAATATAATTCTCATGGAATAAAGTAGTTGGGGTAAAATGAAATTAATAATTATGCCATAATATACACATATATGAAATCAGGTGAACACACAAAAGGTGAAAAAAATGTTGTACAACAGACCTCTCATCGAAAAATAGGGGTAAAAAGGATTAATTATAGAAATTATTGAAATCAAATTTTGACCAACAATTGAAGGATTTAAGAAGAAAAATTATAAAATAAATATGCAACTTTACTATTTTTACATTAATTTGTTCTTCAATGCTAAAATCCATCACCAAAATGGATTTAGCCATCTGGCATTGCAAATAGTCTTAATGAATTATTATATTATGTCAACAACGAATAATTGATGAGAGGCGAGTGAACAACTAAATTATACAGTATAATCAACTTTGAAGGGAAAAAAAATCATCAACAGATGGTCCTGCCAATACTTAAGATATAATATCTTCGGGTATAAGTAAAGAATGATTGGCCCTTAAAAGAAACCAAAAAAATATAAGAAATAAACCCCATCAAAATTGGCAAAATTTGTACAAAATGGTGGGACCTTTCAACAGAATCGAATGTATATATATTTAACGACAATGCAGCATGCTGATCGAATATTCCCATTTTAAGATGGCTATACAAAAATAACCGCGCGGCGTATAAATATTAAACTTATAATTTAAAGAAAAGATATAAAACGATACATTTGCCAAAGAATGCGCCACAATATATATTCAAGGGCAAAATAGTACAAAAAAATGTAACTAAGGAAACATTTTTAACCATCGATCCCACTTCAGTTGTCTATAACATATACCATATTTCTTATTACATACTTGGGAGTTGGGAGTCAGGGACTGAAACTTAAATTTAAACAAAGCTCATAATGGGAAATTTCCACACAAAAAATATAGTAGTTTGCAAACTTTTCATAGTGTAAATTAAAATTAAAATTAATTGTGCTTTTTTCCATATTCTTACTAAAATTAACATCGAATTGGTGATACAAGGGCATGTATGTGCCAAAATGGCTTTATCTCTAATTTTTGACATACATACACCTATGCTGGTTATGAGCTAAATATTAAAACATTTGCAGTTATTTTCCTAGATTGTTTAGTAGAAATTTGGGGAGCATTCATAAAGGATGTCACGCAAAAATTGGGGCTTTTAAGACCTCCCTTCCCCCTCCCCTTACTGGACTCTTAACTCAAATTTCTGTTTTAGCAAATATTTAATTGTAACATACTCTGAAGTAATTTAGGGGTAATCATAATGCCTTTGGCTATACATGGCTCACATCGATCCTAGTCAGTTGGCCCAGAACAGACCCAGAAATTGTGAATAAATCTTATTTATCTGTCGAAATTCTCATCCTGGATACCTCCAGGATACAAATCCCCAAATCCAAATTTCTGTAACACCAAGACAACTTCAGACAGGATGAAAGTTGGGGTGACCATTTCCCTCCCTGGCATACTTTGTTACGGAAAACTTAACCCTCAATCCCATCTCCCCTTAATGCGTGACAATATTTATGAAAGCTCACATACTCTGAATCCATCTATTTATATTTTTCATTAAGTTAACATAACATTTTGGTAGTAAAAATACAATTGCAATTGTTTTCAACCTGTTTAGTTTAGGTATGATTAAAAATATTTTCAATTAACTAGTTTCAAATGAAAGTTAAGTATTATGCTCGCAGAAATAAAAACTGATTTTTAGCTAGGGGTCTTCCTAAACTAGTAATTCAAAATACGGTATATTAATAAACACTTTAGTAGGGTACGAGAGTACTGACTGAAGCTATAAGGCTATTTGTAAAAAAGCCAATTTGGAAGCCTTTTAAGGGCCAGACGGGTGTTTCGATTTCCATCGTTGTACAGGCGAACCACCCTTGGATTCGTCGGGATTCACCGACAGTTGCCTGTGTATAATTCCGGGAGCGGGTTTAGGCAGAGGTTGAGGTTTGGTTGTCGTCCCTTCGGACGACTGTTCATGATCGCCACAGTGCATGAGATGCAGCTCGGGTTCAAAGATGGCGGCCACGTCTTTGATTTTGCGAGGTGGAGGCATTGGTACTCCGCTCTTGGGTATCTTGCTCTTGGCCGTGATGTTGGAAGGCGCCTTTTCAGATACGGGAGAAGACTTGCTGTATTTGGAATCTTTTCTACAGCTGCCATCATCTTTTGTAGTTATTAATTTGTCCTTAGTTGGAGAGGGTGGGAGATTAAACGTCCTTTCTTTCATTGGAGATTTCAATTTCTTTCCTGTCCCATCGGTAGGACTCTCCTTCTTTGGCGAAACCATCTTTCGGCCATTAGGTTTCTCTCTGGTATTAAGATCTTTAGGTCGGCTTGCAGACGTCTTAGACGTGGCAATATCGAAAATCGGAGCTGCTGGCGATTCGTGCAGTCCGACAGCTCCTTGACCGAATGTGGATGTGGGCGCCTTTCTTGGACTCGTCGGCGGTATAGGTAAACCACAACCCTTATCTTTGGCTAGTTTGCGTGGACTGACAGGAGGAGTAGACTCGTCTGATCCAGTGTTACTGGAAAAGCTGCCCCGAGTATTGAAGGAGCGCCTCCTATTAACGAAAACCTCTTTATCCGTACCACATTCGGTGGGGCTTCCCAAAGAAACTGCACTAAGCCTTGACCGTCGATTTGGGCTCAATTGTGTATCAGACAAATCCTCGTTGCTATTCACCAACTTGGTGGGACTAGATGCTTTTTGCTTCAACCTAGCCAAGTAATCACTGGGTAAATCCTGCTCTCCTTTAAAGCTTTCCGATCTTATACGTTCACGTAGTTGAGCCCGTCGTTCTTCCTTGTAACGATCAATTCGTTCGCGCCTTGCCACATCCCCAATTGGCAAGAACGAGTCAGTTGTAGAACTTGGAGAGTCACACGCCATAGAAGCGTCCACGTATGAACTGGTAAGCTCTATTGCCACAGCTGGTTTTGCAGCCGAAACTGTCTTCTTTGTAGAATTGACGAGGACAGGATCTACTGTAGTGTCCCTCTCTATCATTAAATCCTGATCTTGAGATGATTTTTGTGAATCCGCATTTAAAACAATGGTTAAAGCACATTCAGTAGACAGATTAATTTCCTCGTTTCCTTTAGCCTCCGTTGACAGTTGTGGTTTACAAGTGTCTGTGTCAGTCAGTGCTGTACTTTCCTTATCCGGTCCATGCTCATTCGCCTTTGGTTTTCTCTCAAACTTGGACATCAACTCTCTTACGCTGGCTTTTCTTTCCGGGCGCGTGGATTTGGCAATAAATGCGCTTGGTTCGGAATTCCGCTTTCCTTCAAACGTGGAATCAAAAGGAGTGTTTTCCTTTTGCGGGGATGTTACAGAGAAAAGAGGCTCCGACGATCGCTTTGCATCCTCGCCCTGTGAGTGAC
The DNA here is from genome assembly GCA_034700285.1 of Proteroiulus fuscus. Classification (NCBI taxonomy): domain Eukaryota; kingdom Metazoa; phylum Arthropoda; class Diplopoda; order Julida; family Blaniulidae; genus Proteroiulus; species Proteroiulus fuscus. Next base: position 10,356 of record JAQIXP010001650.1, on the reverse strand, counting down.
GTGCCTGCTGTGTAGATTTTGCTCGCCTCAGTTCCACGCGTTCTCCTACGTAACTACTATAACAATCGGTGCCGTCAGTAGGTGATTTAGGTTCTCCATCAAACATCTTAGCTGTGCCATTCTTCAAAGTGGGACTTGTCTTTTCTAACTTCATTTGCTCCAACTGGATTTTTTCAAATTCTAATTTCATCTTACGTTCACGCATAATGTCCCTACCGATTTCAGATTCAAACTTTCGCTTGGATTCCTCAACTGGTGACAGTTTATCTAGATAAGTACAATGCATTCGCAACTGTGTCCCATCGTCACTATCTCTCATAGGCAACATTGGCGACTGCAAAGGTGATGCTGGAATTTCAGTATCCAAAGGGCACAAACTGAACGAAGTTGCATTGGACGTATCTTGAATTATAACGGGAAGATCGATTTTATGCGCAAAGATATCTGTGCTAGCAGCTAAACTTTCATCTGCCATTGCGCCACCTGTAAATTTTTCTATTTCTACGTTTGGAGATGGCTGTTCCTCTTTTCTTTGGTCTGTAATGGAAAAATCCATCAACGTTTCTGTGTGCATTTCATCGATGGTTTGAGCGACGTCTGTGATTGGAGTCATGATGGTTTCCTCTTCGTTCATCAGCACAGAGTAGCCAAATGGATCCGCATTGGCACTGGGGGACACCTCATCAAGAGAGGTAGCCTGACTACCAGGACTCGAATCGGATTCAAAGCCAACGTTTGACAGTGGCTCCAAGTTAGAAGATTGCACAATCATGCCGTCTGCATATAATTCTATGCGACTGGTTTGAAATTCTGCCAAATGCTGCTGCTGCTGCTCCTCGGCAGTTTGCAACGTTGATTCGCGGATAAATATCTTAGGAACGGTTTCATTGACTGTTTCATTGCCACTTGGAATGCACAGGTCGTGCAAAGCGTCCACTGGATAAACATCCACACATTCTGTATTAACGTCAACAGCTTGTTCGTTTTGGATAACACTGTCCTGTTTAACCTTCGCACAGCATTCTGAAGAAACGCCACTTTCAATTATAACATCCACAGAAGCCAAGCTTTCAGGTAGAGCGTCCACTAACGTTTCATCGGGAGCGCCCATTATCATAGAGTATTCTAAACTATCTGCGTAAACGTCTTCCATGCATTCAAAAGGGTGCTCGGTGACTAGATTCGCTTGCTTAACCTCCAAAGAATCAAAAGGTGCGAGGCTCTCAGCTATCGGATGACTGTCCTCGTTACACATTAAAGACGACAAATGATCCTTGCCCATTCTTTCAGGTAAAGGTTTGGTGATCTTCCATTGGTGGTCACTTGTAGACTCAGACTGTGTAGGATGGCCAACAGAGAGAATTCCTTCTTCCTCCTCAGTCGAACTTTCTTCTGTCGCGTGCACTTCGACGATTACAGTCTTCTCGCTACCGTATCTCTCGACAACAACGACTTTGCTGCCTGACCTTGTACCATCTTGACAAATTTCTAAATCCTTGTGGAAAATCTCTGGTGCTTGATCTTCTTTTTTGGAGGAAAAAGTGATAGGCTGCGCTGCAAATGTGTTTAAATCAGCTTGGTCCCAATGCAACGCGGCGGCCACCTCCTTTTGAATGTCACCAACAATATCACAATGTCCATCTTCAAAATCCAGCGACAACTGCTCTTGAAGGGACTCGGACCCTAGTGTATCCAAGGCGTCTGTTTCCTGGTTCAAAACCTGTAGATCTAGTTTGCATGGTGGTCGCCTGGGCACATGAGCTTCGTTAAATCCGTCCAGCAGAGATGCCGTCGTTTCGTCTAATGTAGCACTGCAGGTACCGGTATCATACTGCCCAAGGGGACTGGAATCTGTGTCTTGGTCGACGTAGCGTAGTTTCATCGAGTCTAAGTCGGCCGCAACGTCTCGGAAATCTTCCATGGCAATTCTGTCCGAATCTTCGTCATTATCATCCGAAAGAATCGTGGCAAGTTCCCCGGCAGGCTTATCTTCTTTGCGCTTGTCAAACGTAAACTCAAAGTAGGAATCGTGGGAAATGGAACGTATGTGTGAATGCGGCGATTGACGCTGCTGGCATGAATAAACAGCCCCCAGTGACGACGAAAGTGCTTCATCGCCTTCAGTTTCGCTAGGTTTTCCATTGTGTCCTGCAATTGTAATGATACGATGATGACATTCAAGCACAAAATGTATTCTAGAATTACCATTAAAGGTTGTTCAATTTATACCAGAAATAGGAATGCAAAGACTCCCAGAATCGACAACATCGGAATTGCGATGGGAACATGCTGCACCAGACGAAATCAACGATTCGGCACTCTTCACGGAGCGCAAACGATTATTATTATACAATACATCAGTTTCCGTAACTGCTTTGCCCTATAAAAAATAATTGTCAAAACGAAGAAAATGAAACTTACACCCAAATAAAAATATGCAAGCAAAAACAACGTACTTCGATGATCCACTTACGCTTAAAGTAATGGCAATGCCTGGATCGGACGGAGTTGAACTCGCTTTTCTTCGAGATTTAGTTTTGTCTCTTTCTCTAGTGCTTTGAGAAGACTTTCCTTTGCTGAAAAATGATTTCCAACCAGATGGCGATTTTTTATTTTTCGTACTTTGACGTTTCCTGAAAACGTACAAAATTAAGAAGGATTAACTACATTGCTGAATTTCTTATGCATACCTCAGCACCGACAATTTAACCACATTGCTTTACCTGTCGGGCAAGTCGATTATGGTATGATACGTGCTTGGTAACGTAGCTGGTCCTCCGCCAACTTCGATATATTTCTGATTATATTGTATACCCGAGCCCAAAGCTCTCGACCTTGCCTCTTCTAGGGATAACAATTTCGTGGGAGTGGAAATTGCTAAAGATTTTGGGCGATTTCGTCTTGGCGTCCCTGCTGATCCGGGACACGGAGGAAAAACTGGCATTTTGTCGTTAAAAATGAGATCGGAATAGTGGATAAGGAATTCTGTGACTACTGCCTGAACTCCAACAACTTGTAATGCGGCCACGCCACCAACTTCTAAGTCCTTGGACCTATATTTCAGTAAATTAAAAAAGGACATTAACTGACGAATTTATCACGTGGATGGACCAAAATAATGCCTGACGCATATTTACCTTAGTAAGTTAGGAGCCCAGACAATAGCAACATTCTTTGGTGTCATGCCAGTTTCAGTACCGTGGGCAGCAACTCTTGCTAAATGCTTGACTAGATACTCCAGTGTTCTGAAATTGTTTAAAGAAGCGATTATTTTTCTTGCTTTTTATTAAATAAAAATATTTACTGCGAACCAAAATAATTTATGCAAACCTATAATGAGGAGGGGGCAGCTGCTGAACGACATCACGGATATTAAGTAATCTTACTTGCTCGTCGCTTTGAACAGCAGCCTAAAATTAAAAGAAAAATTAAAATCAGATGGCACAACACTCACTCCCAGCATCAAAATTTAATTCTCACCACAAATTTATCGTATAATTGATACGTAAGAAGTGGGTTAGGAAGTTCACGGAAATACATTTTCAAAAGTGAAGCAACGCAATGGATATCTTGCAGAATGGCTTCGTCGTTTAAATCTGGAACACGATCTTCATCAAAGGTATTCCTATTTTACACAACCCATTGTAAATACATAATAGAAATATGAGAAAAGACAAAAAATCAGAAATAACAGCAATTCTGCATTATTGGCAAACACACCTTAACTTTTGAATATTGGATGTAACGCCGGATAGTCTAAAAATTCCATCCACGACACCGTGCGACTCGATAAAATCTGCGCAACACTTGAGCACCATTGGAACTATGCAAATAGTTCAGTTCTCAATTACAGTCCATTTAAAATAATACTAAATACCATGTTATAAAGTTATGGTATTACATAAAATTACTTACTATCATGCCCAGAGTTGAGCAAATGTTCTCCCAGATCACAACCAAACACCCGTTCCTTCAGAATTCCACTTTGTTTCAATTTCCTTCGAGAGGGTCGTGATAAGATGAATGATCGGAAGAAGGCTATTAGTTTACCGTGTTTCCTTAATACTGCAAATTACACCCGCATTTATTAGAACATTAAACCGGTGCAAAATCAAATTCAGTTCCTAAATCAATTTGACACTCACCTGGCTTAGTTGGTGCTTTTGGAATGTGGATGGTGTGTGGTACTTTATCACCGATAACTTCGACGCATTCGCTGGGAAAGAATCCCACTTCAAAACCCCGTTTGCCCCTCCACCAGATTGACTCCTCTGGTGGTGGCATGTCAATAACGGAGATCATGTCCCCGACCTGGAATATAATAATTAAAAAGTTAACTTATTTTATTTTCTTACAACATTCGTCCATTTATCTCTAGTTTCGTTTAAAATTTCTCTAGAGTTCAATTAATCTAAACTTTTCTTTTACAAGTTGTCACTTATTAATCTCTCAATCCTACCTCGAAAGAAATTTCATCTGTAGCTTGGCCGATGTAACGTTTAGTAACGTAAGCAGCCGCCACCGCTGGTGTGTTGATTGCAGAATCGTCAGTGACAATCAAGCGGTTCCCGCGGTTATCAAGCTGAAAAGTTTAAATGTGACCATAGATTAATGTAAATGTAGCAGGCAATAAATCCTCTACAAAATGCTCACTATAACACTGACTATTTTTTTTAAAATAAACTGTGAAATCTCCTTTTTTACAATGTTAGGTAAAAAAAATTCAGTTTGAAAAGAGTGCCAATATCTGCACTCCTCGACCCGTTAGCTGAACAAAGCACAAGTGGAACTTGGATAATAAAAATAAAACTCTTCAAACTGCCTTCTTTGTATAAAAACGCTTTTTTACATTGTTCTATTTGCAGAAGTGAATTCTTTCCTGGGAAAAAACACTTTTTAAGCTTACCTCGAGCCAATTGAGAATGGGCCCACAATTGATAAGATTTCCAGCAATGTCAGAAAACCTCTGCAGATATTCGGTGAACACTGGCACAAAAGCGGACTGCAAATAAGAAAACAAAAACCATCAAGTCAAGCATAACAGCAATGCAAGCAGAGAGGAACAGGTCAATAGAAACATTTTAAAAATAAAAAACACACTGAGGTGCCATTTAAGACTATGCCGTAAAAAATCGTAATGGCATGCACGGGTGAGCGTAGCTTTAATTTTAAAAATTGCAAAACCGGCATCTTGAGAACAGAAAAGTTGCCACAATTAATAAATGCCAATCTCAGGAATATAACAACGAATTTTGCATTCATTTATAAATTCAAGAATTTTGCAATATAACTAATCTGTGGTGAAGCCTTTATGTCAGTAGACAGTAGGCAACATATGCATATATTTTAAAATTAACTAAAAAAAATATAAAGGCAGTTAGACCCGTTGTGTTATGCTGATTTTCATGACAAATGCCAAAATGTATAAATATTTCCAAATTGTCTATTAGTGGAAATCCTACTTTAAATGTGTCCATTTCATTTTATTAAAGGTCGCAATATTCAGAAAAAATTATTAAAACAAAGAAATGTGACCCCTGCCATTTTCTTTTGAAATAGCATAATTCATTTTTCGATTAATTTGCGAATTAGTGATCGAGAAAATGCATGGAATTAAATTTGGCCAATCCAATGGATTTGTCCAATTGGTTGTCTTGGCAACTCCGTGAATATGCTACAAGACATGAGTCATCATTCTGGCGAGGGGAGGGATACAGTATTAAAAGAGAAGATGATGTGGAAAAAGAAGGGTAAACAAAATGACACATTTTATATAATGTTATTTTTATACAACGATATTCCTCTAGCACTTCTTCATGCAGCAAGTCCACCCACTTAACACTTCTATATACAAGTGCTAATGGTAGAAATTCCACTGACAAGTTGAAGTGTCAGTGGCTTTGATTTTGAAATTATTATTGAAATGCAAACGATAGCAATTAAGAAAACCGTGTTCAAAAGTTCACGGTAGAAACATTTAAAGATCTCTGAGGCAACTAAAAACAGACTGCACATAAAAAATGGGTATTACATTTTTTACATTAAAAAATTTGGATGAAGGGTCAATATTCCTTGCACAAACCTACATTTCCATTTAATCATTTACACAAAAATGAAACAAGACCCACTGCGCAAATAATACTGTACTGATAAAGCAAATTCAAACAGAAAACCTTCAATTCAATCTAGCCAAGTTTTCTTCCCATTCTTTAAGATTTGCATTGACTTTAAAATTGTATAGCCTACAAGTCTTATAATGCAAATATTTACAAAACAGGTTCGCTAACAAACAACAAAATTCATCGTTTTTCTATTAAAACCGTAAATATTTTTTTTAAAACATTTCAAAATTGACTCATTAAAGATAACAAATCTGTTTTAAACTAACTCAAAATAAGTTAACTTGAAATCAGCATTGTGTTATCAACTAAATAAAATTGGAAAAAAAAAACAATTTCTAAAAAGTAACTCAATGGTAATTAAAACTTTGTTGCAATTCTGACCTAATTACTATACTGGCTGCACATTTTTAAATTCATCTCCTGAGAGGAAATAAATTTAAAAATAAATGGTAAATTTATAACAATGTATCGCTGTATGTTATGAGTTTAAATTTAGAAATTGAGTACCCTGTACATCATCCCATACATGGCAAAAAGCGCTTTAATTTCTTTTCGGCCTACTAAAAGCAGAGAGGTTAGAGGGGGGTAATAAGGAATATGAAACAGTATATTGTAGGCTTCTTGGAGCAAATATCTGCACTGATTTTTGATGATATACAAATTGAAAATGGCACTTTTGATGGAGTTGACGCCTTTGGTTGAAACAGCAGATGGAAATGATCACCGAAAAATGTAGGTTAGAACTGGGGGGTTGTTTACCATGTTGTATGGGTGCAAAGGGGTGAGAGGCTACCCAAAACATGCATTAATAAATATTTGGATGCAGGTGCTTTGCCTATTTTCACTATTATGTAAATAAACAGAACCTGGTGCAGACTGGATATGTACAAAGAAGGGCATTAAATACGTGAAAAACAACACAAGAAAATAATACCCGTTATTCTCTTTTTTAAACCTTACCCGGTACTGCAGGTTATTTAGGTCAATATTAAAAAGAGTACATACAGGTAATATTTATTTCAAATTCTTGCTAGAAACTTTATTTGTTAAAAAGTGTGTTATCGCCTTGTAAAATTAGTAAGAGGGTCTTAAATGTACACTTTCTTCACGGAATTTTTGTACCAAAATGTGGTGCAATGTACGTGCCAAATTTACTTCACCACATTTTGGAAAACAATTTTGGAGACATAAATTTCGTAAGAAGAGTGCATCTTTAAATTGTCATTTATGTGTTCATTATACGGATTTATATCTGATGATTTTTATGAAAAAGATACTGTTTTCAAATATTTGTGCAAGCAAACATATCAAAAAAATAATATAAGCTATTATTGATATGCGTGCTTGCATACTTTTATTGTTTATATTTAGTATACCATATTCGTTTGTCTTAAAATCTAATTTATAAAATTCCAAATCGGCTATGGTTATTATTTTATTAACAAATATATCATGAAATCTGTTAACTCCCCTCTCAGTTCCAAATCGTGAGAAAACAAAGCATTGAAAGCATAAAAACAAAGTATAAGACTTCCAGAAATATTAATCATATGCGGCACACACAGAGAAATTTAGCAAAAAAAATTAAAATATTAAAGTCAGCATTAAAATTTTTAAAATTAGGTACTCAGTGAGTGGATTGCTCAAGTCTGGAATAGTGATTTAAGCTGGGAATAAACTTCAGCAATCCACCCATTATTTTGAAGTTTATTCCAAGCTTAAGTCACTATTCCAAACTTCAGCAATCCACCCATTGAGTCTATTATGTAGACGAAAACTTTTTGATTCCATTTTATTTATATTTTCAAATTTTAAATGACATCAGTTACATTTCTCCATGCAAATTTTTCATTGATACTCAATTTCATGAGATTTTGAGGAAAAAGTAATACCCTAAATAAGCAAATATCCTATATTCATTTAATTTTCATGATAAATTCACTTCCCTCGTCAAAAAAGTCAACTGAACATTCCAGCTGTTGGCAAATGGTGAATTTAATTGTTATCAATTGATATTCACTGATCGCTTAATTGTTATCAATTTTCAACACTTAAAAATTGCGACAATATTATTTGCAACAATTGCCGAGAGTTATTACAGCAAATTGCTACGATAATATTGTTTAAAGTTATTACTGCAAGTTTCAACAACAGGCACCATTACAACACAATGAAAATATTGCTTTTTGAGACTGTTGCCAATTGTTTCTTTAACCTGGGTTTATGTCAAATATATAGGAATTTTCCAAGACTTTCCTTACCCATTTTCAACTCCCTTATTATTCCTGACTTTTAAGGTACAAATTGAGAAGACTCCGAGGATGAACTAGAATCACTTAAATTCTTCAGGACTGTCAAACTGAGGCATGCAGCACTCAAGAATATTTAGTATTTCTAGACGAGCACAAGTTTGATGCATATTTGAAACCCTTGCCAAAAATCTACACATGCATCCATCATTTTTGTCCCATTAATTTGAAAGAAAAATGCATTTATACGGTGCAAAAAGACAGTCATGGAAGTCGATAATACATATAGGGTTAATGGCCAGACAAATTGCAATCGAATTCACCAGGAGTACAGACAGATGACCCATGCTTATCGATTTCTTAACAAAAAAAATAAAGTTAGAAAAATTCTGCCTGTTCCTGCCTGCATGGATGTAAGGTATATAATGTTATTAAATGTTTTTATTTATTTAAAGCTAACAAAAGATTGATCTAATGCAAGTACCTCTTGAAAATTGTCCCAATTAGCTATATTAGTGCTATGACATTATATAAATTATTAACTCAATAAAAATTTTCACATTTACAACGATAAATTATCACATCCTACAGCCTACCAATAATAAAAATTGACATATTTCGAAGAATTATTGAAAATTCTGAATCAATTTCATATACAGAACCGATTATTGCTTGTTTGAAAGAAAGTTTTATGGAATTGCTTGGTAATTTAAGTTACAGAACTTGTTTATGGGGATAGGAGAATGTGGTATACTCGAGGTGACTGATTGATGGTTCCCAACAATTCATATCCAAAATGCCAATTGCTACTTCAGCCCATGTTGAGTGCAATCACAGCAAGAAACGGATGATAAATTGTCAGTGGATACTTGGAAATATTTGTTAAATGTTAAAGAATGCAGGGAATTATATAACAATAGGCATACCAGCACGTAGTGCCTATTTTAAGTCAAGGGTTGAATGGCTACATGCCATACATGACTTTAAAACTAAAGATGCCATTTATAGCAAAAAATGAAGTAAAAATGAAATAAATGAACCGACTGGTTGCAAAAATGAAATGATAAAAGGAGAAAATTAAAGACAAAAGCTTACCAAAATTGTAAATGTATCATTGCCAATGCACTCCCAAAATCTATCCACTGATAGATATTGCTAAGGTCAAGTTCAAACCAACCACCATTTCCCTACTACGCACATGAAGCATAATTATCTTGAATTTGTAATGTTTACAAAATAATCCACATGGGTAAAAAAAAAGTAATTCAATGGACTCTGCAAGCCATGAAAATAAGGAGACGTCTCTAGGATGCATACAAACACAGAATGCATAAAGCAATGTACAACTGGTTCTAGATTCTTATGTAACTCCCTAAAGTTCTTTGGAAGTGCCAAATATACATCTTAAAGGCTTGTATTTAATAGGTCAAGTGAGCTTCCTTTTCGTTTTTTGTATGCAATATTTTTTATACTTGTACTGGCAAACACCCAACGCCTTAAAGAACATAGCCACGAAGCAAACTAAGAAACGATAAGAAAAAAATATGAAAAAGACACCGCCAAACTATTGAGATAGTGAAAAAAAGGAAAACTCCTGAAACTTGAACGCCTACTGTCAATTCCACTTAAAAAATTCCAATGATTTATATTTACGCTACAAAAAAAAAGTACAGCTTGAGATGCATTGCAAGAAATACTGCATAGTACACTATAATTTTGTAAGCATTACGCTGTCTGCATGGCCAAAAGTCTATTGCATATTATGGGAATTTACTATATTTGGAGGTATGTAATACACAAGACAAGTTCAGTTCAATTTGAAGCTTATACTTAAATAAAAGACAAAACAAAATAAAATGTTTAATACATTTTGAAAATATGTAGATGACCCCTTAACAAATGACAGAACTTTAAGGGGGCTGTCCACACTTTTTAGAGCATGCATGCTCCTATGGGAATCTCCATGTTAAATAAAAGTACAAATT
>JAQIXP010001649.1:0-17572 GCA_034700285.1 Proteroiulus fuscus | reverse complement strand
CTGGAAATGTCAGGGAAATTTATAACTGGATTTGGCCAGACACCCTGTTTAATGCATGAAAACCATGAAAAAAAAACGTATTTTATAAAAAATTTCGCCTCCGGCGGCTTGGGGGCCCACCCCACCCCTCCCCCTTGCAACTTGAACCAGTAGCCCCCTCCAACAGCCCGCCCTGGATACGCGCCTGGGCCACCCCTACCCCCCATCCCCCCTGGATTCGCCACTGTGGGTTCCTGTATGTATCTTAAAAATGTGCATCACTATAGGCCTACCACATCACAAGCATTATGGCAATCAGGTGTGGTGCTATACCCATTGGGAAATCCCTGATGGACCTAACGTACGTACCTTAAGAATGTCAAGATATTTTATTATGTATCACTGTACAGTGTAGAAGGCAAGTCCTCAAACATATTTATGGAAAATTGAAGCTGTTTCCCTTTATATACCTATTGATATAGATTAACCCATGATTAAACGTTAAAACCCAGGCGTATGTTGAGCATTTAATCTCACCACTGCACCGCACTATAAAACGTGAAACAATTTCCATAGACAAGCCAGACCTCAGACCTACTTTTGGCCTGGTCAACAGATCATTCTTGCGCAGAATAAGTTTTACATGATGCAAATAGCTACTAATATAAAGCCAAAGTATAGGTGGGGTATATGCTGGGGCAAGCAATACAACAATGCAAGAACCCTTGATTATACATAATATACAATATGTCTGTCATGTGTTTAGGGGCATTTGCAATGCAATTTGAGTGAAATTCCTCTATCTAGAGCACAAGTATACGAATCACAATACACATTTCTTGATAATCGTCCATGACTTTTATAACCAACGATAAAGCAGGCTACATTTTCCGCTTAACTATGCTTAAGCTTTAAATATTACTTGATTAAATACCACCATAATTACCTTTAGACGTTCAGTAATAATTTCTATTACTGTTCTTGGAAATTCCGATTACAAAACAGCGATTTTTTAATTGAATTCGCGAAAAGATTCATGAAATTCGTTAACACGTGGGAGCACCATCTTGGAATAGTTTATTTAAACAAGGGTGAGCCATGGGCACGGTGTAGCCATGGGTAAGCGCTAAGTTTAAATACCGGTACGTACCATTAAAAATACAAGGGAGTTCAAAATGAATTTCTACAAGTTTGAAATAAAACTTCAAATAAGCGTTAAAATGGATATAAACCCACATAAAAATATTCGAAACAGTATAGGACTTGAATAGTTATTTATTTTTTATTTTTATTTTATATAGGCTATAGTTCGTTGGATTTTATTAATTTTTTTATAAATGCTGCCTGAGACGTGTAAGCAAGCCTACTTGTGCCAAATTCAGAAGGCTTGGAATTTGAAGCTGACTTTATTTTTATGAATTATAATTAATAATGTACTTGGGCACAGCAGAACACTATATAGGTATGTATTTATTTTTGAAGAACCCTTGCAAAATCCCTCTTTTGGGTTAGCACTCTTGTTCTCGATCCTAGCGATCGCCTTGTTAATTAGAACAAAACAAAATAATTTTTAATTATATATATGTCTATTAAGTTATAATTAGATTATAACATGGCAACCATCAATGTGTATAGTAGCCTATACAGATCATAAAACGTTTAAAAATAAAAATAATGGCTTAATGCTTATAATAGTTAAGTTAAGTCTTAAATGCAACTCTTGTATCTGGCTTTAGATCTGCCATTAAATATACACAAACCCTAAATTTCATGATGATATAATGGCAATAATTTATTTGCATTAATTAAATCTCATGCATAATTCTTTAAAAAATAATGACATTTTTTAATGCAAATTATCCAATTTGTAATATTATTGTATTAAAAATTAATTTTGTCAGATTTCATACACTCTAGGGACTCTACATGGAATCATTTTTGTAGGAAAGAAATGGGATGGTTAAATATACATACGTGAATGTGAAATTGATGAATATATGATGAACTATACCGGATAGGTCACTTAATTAAGATACGGTTTACGTAGAAATTTATTAAGGCCCTATACGAGGCTAAAACTGAGCACTACTGTCATAAAAAAAACATCTACTGTGTAGGATGGAAGTTCGGTGTGGACAAATCGACCTTTGAAATCTGGATAAAAGCGGAATGACTGTCATCTAGCAAACAGTGTTGAGATTTTCAATGTTTGTCTGTCTTGCGGACGTCCACGATTTCTATAAAATAATTAACATAAAACGAAAATTAGTTATGCAATAATTGTTTCAACCAAAATCGGTTAACCCCAATAGTGAAGTTTAATTGCCACATTTCAAAATCAAGAGAAATGATTTAAATAATCATATAAATTGGAAATGCCTGTAATTCTTTTCCGAGTTATTCGCATTCCATTTCATTGCAACACATTTTATTCAAAAATAAAATTAATGCACACATACATTTACTTGAATATGTATTTTAAAAGTTCTGTAATCTTTATTCTCACATTATAGGCCTATAACCATGGTAATGCATATAATAATGTCACGAATTTATCCAATAATAATTGTTGCCGCAGTTGCTCTATAGCACAGTAGCAGTGTTATTGATTTTTTTTCTTTTGTTAGCAATTTGGCTGTAAATCAGATTCTTGGCACACGATAATTTCAATTCAATAGCAACAGAATTTCAAAATAATGAAAAATCTTTTCAGTACAAAAATTACATTAAAGGCAAGTAATACTTCAAAGAAAGTCTTCATTATGAATTTGACACGAGCAAGAAACTAATTTTCTTTAAGGCGCAATGCCTGGCTTTCTACTTTATAGTTTATTGACGAAAAATATGCCTGACATTGTTATTTTACAAATATACCCTGAAATGTTGGCACAATCTAATTATTTAGGAGTAAATTCAAGGTCAAGCATAATAACATCTGTGACGATAGACTTCACCACCTCAATGTAGCCAACATAATTTAATTGGGTAGGCCTACTCATAATTTTACTGTATTATAATAAAAACTAGAAAATTTTTTACAGTTTTACTACAATACATTAAAAGTAGAAAATTATTGTCTTTGCTCAAATAATGTTATCAATTCTCAATCTCGGGGCTTGCAATTTTTTTTGTCAATTTTTTATAAAATGAAAGTGGGCGAGACAAACGTCAAAATTATAAAGACTGTAAAGCACAATTTGTCGCCGACTTTTATATTTATAGGCCTACTAAAAAACTGACAAATTACTTAAGCAGAGAATATTATTGTCTACCTCTTAAATACAAGTAGGCCTATGTTGCCAAAAAAAATTTTGTTTTAGTATTGAAAGCTTTTTAGTGTTGCATTTAAAATAGCTACATGTACTTAAATAATCAATGAACGTGTAAATCAGAGACAACAGAAACGTTACTGTAGTCAATTATGTTAAATTATCGATTCACAATGAGAATGAAAAACATTTTATCTCTTAATTTTTTTTTTCTAACTAAATTGAATAAGAAATGGACTAATATATATGTTGAAGAAATATACAGAAAAATTCGAGTTTTTAATTCACAATTCACGGTCTATGCAAATTGCATCTTTCACCAAAATGAAATTTCATTTTTGTTTTTAATTTGAAGGCCACATGCCAATTCTAAGAATAACTTTAGGGCTTATAATATGGTGAGTTCACGAATGGGCACTTGGAGACCCATTACATTTTGATAGATTGCAATGTCCCTCAAACCATTAACATTGAACTTATATATAGAAATCCACCCCTGCTGGGGGTCTGACTTATCCCCCCCCCCCCTCGGTATATCCTAGATATGCCCATATCATTCTAATTCTATAATTATTCATTTTAAAGTTCATTATATTTGCCCCCCATAACTCCTTGCCTACCCCATCAGATCCACAACTGACTTTGTAGTTTGCAATTCACATGCAGTCACATGTTTAGGAATCAGCAAATCTAGTTTATTTTGTATAATCATTATATCCTCCCAAATGCTTCTATACCTACACAGTACACGCGTGTACATAATTCTCAAGGAAAAATAATATATTCTTGGTTTAAAAACATTACAAGGAGCCCATTTTTTAAATGAATTTGCAGTTCAGTAGTGCAGAAGGCATCAATTGTTACTTTAAACACATTCTGAGATTCAAAACGCTGAAACTCTATTCTACTATTTTGTAAACTAAGCTTTAAGCAAAACACATAAAAGTCAGCATTAATGTAAAGATACACACTATGATTATAATTACAAAGAAAAAAGGAAACTACTTACGTACATTATAAAAGTCCAGCGGAAGCCAAGCATTTATGAAATTATTCTGTACATATTCGGTGTCATTTAACTGACAGCAGCAAGCTCTGACTTAATTCGTAAGCTTCTTACGGAAGACGACATCTCTACAAAGCCATATAGATGTTGTGAGAGAGAAAAAAGAGCAAAAAGAAGAAAGATAGTGAGAAGTATAGAAAATAGATGAAATCCCAATCCAAAAGCACAATGTTAAAATTAAAAACAGCACAGCAATATTATGTCAGTTATTATAATTAGTTTAGCAGAACGAAGAAACCAAAGTGTCAGATAAAACTGCCAGCTGGTTAAATGAAAATTACTTTTCAATTATTAGTTCTTATATGTGTTAATATTATTGATATAAAAGTATACCATGCATACAGATAAGAAATACCCAATTTCACGTTTTGCCACCATTTTTGTTAATTTAATAGTAAGTATTCATTAAATTTAATATCCTAATTGTGTGATTTTTTAATAGATATATTTTCTTATTTAAGGAAGAACCGAAGAAGCAGACTAAAGGACACAATCGAATCTTAGCACACAGTTAAACAGTTTAATTCATTTTTTTTTACTTAAATGGAAAAAATAATCACATTGTATGCCAAAGTGATTATATTTCTTTGTTTACAATTAATGCCAGAAGCTTCAGGATTGTTCCTTTAATTACATTAGTTAATGCCGTACAAAAGACTGCAGTTAGTTTAATTTTGCCACAAAATAAAATGACTACGGTAACTATAAGCTTAAGCAAAAGTGTGCATCAATTAAAGAAGTACACACATTTTATCAATGTTTAAGCACATCAATCCACATTAAAGGAAATGAGCACTATAAGGAAATGTTAATTCAACCAAATGCAATTTCAGAGAGATTGGAATGAAGTGCATGCACATATGCTGAGCCAATGCGTGATATAAACTATGTACGGGGTTTTTTCCCCCAAACATTCAAACATAAATGCCTAACAAAATTAATCTCATGCATGCATGTGCATTCCCTGATAAACATTGTCAGGGATACATATCTGAAGTGATATTAAATGTATTCTTAAGGAAATATGGAAATAAAATGAGTAGCCTAAACCATACTTGTCAAAAAATCATGATACACTACATTGCATGGAAATGGTAATATTTTTTAGTTTACAAATGCAGTATTAATATGCACAGTGGTGCAGTCAGGATTTACAAATGGGAAAGGATGGGAGGGGAGGGGGGTTTGGGGGTGGCAATTTTTTTTTGAAAAAGAGGTTTTTTTTTCATAGGCAAAATGTTGGTCATGGGGTTTGGGGTTTAATTTCCCCCCCCCCCCTCGTCCCCTTCCTTTGCCGCACCACTGAATATGTAAAAAAATACCCCAACACTAATTTTGCAGAACGACTCACGATCTTTCAATTCAATTCAACTCAAGTACCCTACGATCAGCATGTCATGATGCTATTTGGTAGGGGGGTTATCCCACATTCAGGAGGATACTCCCACGTCATACACTTGTGACTTAAACATCCTTGTTAAATTGAATTCCTAACAATTCTGAACTATTTTAGGAAGATTATTCCATTTTCACTGGAATTTCAACTTTCAATTTTAGCTTCTCTTTCCACATAGAATGATAAATTAAAAAAAAATAAATTCCAAAAAAATATCAATATTTACGATGCTAATATAAATTTTAAGATGGCGGAAATTTTTTGAAATTGTTAGTAGTGCACGGCTAATATTTTTTATTTTCCTCGACTATTTTAAAATTCATGGTAAGCACTAAGCAATTACATCATACTTTTCCAAAATTTCATTATAATTGTAATGAGATATTAACTGATGAATGGCAATCATTTTTAATACACTTAGCTATAGCAACATAGCTGACGTCATAGAGAGGCCACTGAATAGCATACACGTAAATCAGCACCACATATTGACAATAATGGCTACTTTTATCCCGATTAGTAAGAAAGTTCCGATGTAAATTCTTGCTATTAATTTTATTTAGGTTTTCACTAAATTAACTTGAACTTAAGTTTTCCTTTAAAACAAACTTCAGACATATAGCTTAGTATGGTATACATCAATGGCTATAGAGCACAATCTTTGTGTGCTCTAAGCCATCAACATATTCTTCTTCAATATACACAATATATATGCAGCTTGAGTTTATTTTCGAAATAAAATCTTTTCAAATCTCTTAAGAATTTGAATATTTTTTCATGTCATTTCTCTCAATTTGATTCCTTGTGATGATAGCATAAAGCAACTAGTTTGCATACAAAGCAACCAATGTATTACTTTTCAAAGCATTATATGTTTGAAAAGATCAAAACATTACTGTATACAAGTTTGAACCTTGGAAATCCCATATGGTTGCCATAGATAATGCGCATTTCTGCCTTGGTGAACAGGTAATTTCTCATTGGTTTGAATATCGAATGGTTATATGTATAGGCCTACATATATATACAAACAAAATAATCATAGCATATTGTCATCCATATCAAACAATCACAAGTTCTAACTCCTATAATACGCTACATTTACGAACTCGAATTAGGATGCTGTAAGAAACTTTCTTTCCTGTATTTCGATCAGGCCTTCGGGGTAGTATATAGGAAAGCTTCTGCGTGAAATGTTAACTCAATTTATGGCATGCCTACGCATTTGTGATTTCAATGGCATTTTGTTCGAAATATTTTTTAAGAAAGCAAGCAGTTGTAAATACACAAATGGGTTTGAAGGGGGAACAAATAATATTAGGTTGATTGCTGGATTGAGTTTGGAATTTAAGGACATAAAATATAGTCAGTGGTGCTGTCAACATTTACGTGAAAGGGTGGGGGAATTCCATATTGGAAACCTGGTAGAACAGCCAGAGGCAACCACGTACTGAGTCAACTGAGACTAATCAGGTAGGCTTGAAGGGTAGGCATACTGGTGGAAGGGGGAAAATAGATACATCCCCCTTCCCCCCCTCAAACTCAAAACTGTAAATTTAGTAAATGGTTTGGGGTTATGAAGCATATTCAATAACCCTATTTGCACTATGGTGCATTTTCAACATTTCCACATGGCCATAACACTTACAGTGAGTATAATACAGAATCTTTAAATTTATTATATATATATATATATATATATTAATGAAATTGCAGTAATTTAAAAGAAATACAAATGTGTACTAGTCGATATTAGCCTGATGTGTTTTATAACATTATATCGGTCAAAGAAATGCATTTTAGATGTAATACTATTTTGCAACCGCAATACAGAGCAACAACAACAGAAACAAGATAAAAGCTTGGTTCATATAAGCTTATTACGATGAAAAATGCTGGAATGTGTACTCGAGATATTTCTCTCAAGAGATCTTATAGTCAAGGATGACATTTAAAAATTCAACAGGAAAAACAGACATCCTTGAACATAGAAATAAGCAGGAAAAATAAGACATGAATACTGCCTCTATCATTCTTTTTGTTTGTTTGTTTGTTAAGTTTGCCCTATAGAATGTAGCTAAAATAATTTGAAAGAGTTGAAAGAATTTCAAAAGAGCTTTCACTTCCTTGCTTAGTTTTCTTATATTTTCAAGAAATTGTTCTCCTTATTATAGCATACATAGTTATAAGCATACATATGAGCGGTGGTTATCTTCTTTATAAAATGACTAAGTGCAAATTAATAATTATCAATCAATCTGATGATATGTCATTTGCAATTGATTTATTATGCAATACAACTCGAGCGAACAGTGTTTTAAAAATTGCACAAATTTGAAGGTCTGAATTAAAGAGTGATTGATACAGCTATAAGGAAAAGTCTAGTTTAGAGCTCAAACATAAATTATCTTCCCACATATTTTCTTTTTTAGCTAAGACAGATCTGAATTACTTTATTCTTCATAATTTTACAATATGTCCCAATCCCATAGTTACTGTTCCAAAATAGAAGAGGATGAGTTAAAATAAGACAACATTATTATAATGAAGAGACTTTCATATAGCGTGGGAGTTAGACGTCCATTTAAAAATAGCTGCAAATATGACCCATATGAAAATATAATTCAATTATAATATACGAGCGTATAATATAGGAAATGAATAAAAAGGTTCATCCACTCGTACATTAACTGCTCTTAGAGAAGTGCAATCATTTCCCACAAATTCCTGTCATTTCTAGGCATCAATAAGTCATTTGAAAAATTGAAAATTCTTTAGATGGCATTTTATTAAAATGGTATTAAAAAGAAATCGTAGGCCTCATTTTGGTGGAATTCTAGTAATAATTTCTTAAATAGGCACAGAGGTCTGATCAAATAACCTACTATATATATTCTATCATTTGATAACTACTCAATTTTAGCTAAATAATGTTATTAAAAATATTGTAGGGTCATAATATCTGTATGCAATTCAGTTTTGAGAAATATAAAGTAATATAACCTAAAAATGCAAAGAGTTAATAACATTAAAGATAATTTACCATTCAAAGTGGGATTAGTTTTAATGGAACTCTGATATGTATAGCCTATTAGCTTATCAAAAATTTCCAAAAATAACATTACATCAAAAAATGCGTATTAGGCTATTATGTATAAATATATGCCATTCCATTGGTTTCAAATTTTGTCTTGCGTCTATATACAAAATAGCCAAGACCTCACTAACTGAAAAAAACTGCTGTAAATGCTTTTCTACAGAGATTATGTAAATTTCCTGCCAAAATATTTAGCCCTATATATAGGTATTTCCCCCAAAATATAGGAATACTTTTTATAGTTTTATAATTTATTTTTTTAAAATATTGGAAAATCATAAGAATTTCTCGCCTAATTTTTGGTAAAAGTAGCACAATGCATATAGGAAAATTTATTAAACTATATGGGAATTCATGATATATACTATGACCCCTGTAATTTATTAAATGAACCCAGCTATGACAATGTTTATGCTAATGGCATAAGCAAATATTTCAATGTAAACCACAATATTTTATTGCTGGGAACTAAATTGGCTTTCTTAAAGGCTGAGAAAATGTTTCCAGTTGTCAATTTCCCAACTTCACACTGCATGCAACTGAAATCAATATGCCAAATTCATATTTGCATTATTCATTGGAATAATTGGAACTAACATTACTATTCATTTCAAGTTAGACACTATATCAGTTGCTATGCTGTCTAGCAATTCCTAATGCATATTGGTCGACAGCAAAAGGTTATTTGTGTAGCTGTATATAAGCATTCGATTGGTGGCAATTGTGAATGAATGTAAATAAGTCTGCATGTACAAGACTGATAGAAATTGAAAATTGGGTGATACAAGTGTGCATATAAAGCTTATGAAAGTGTGGAAATCTATACATGAATTTGCATTGATTTTCTTTCCTATTTCTAAAGCAGCTTGCGAAAACACGAAGGCGTAATGAGCTTAATTGAGTATACTGGGGTATTTTTCCAAGCAGTGCAACAGGTTTTCTCCAAAATCGTCTCCACTGCGAGAGTGATTCCAAGATTATATAATCTCCAATATAGAAAACAGTGTCCTATATACATTTAGCTCGAAGCAGAAACAAAAATGCTCTGCATATTATAATTAAGAAGCTTAACAAAGTTTTATTACGGATGCATGCAGGTACTACTAGGCTACTATAGTTTTATTTGGAAGCTATTCATGTATTCATGTGTTATAGAGCTGCTGCAAGTATATACGTGTAAGCCCATATAAACATGCGGCTACTTACGAATACAATTCTATAAACAACTGTCTGCCACAAACATTTGATTTTTCCCCACAGATTTTAGCTTTTCAATTTATGCTATAGTAATATCAGATAAGCGTTATAACATCTATAGAACATGTCAGCTATACTTTGAAGGAAATTTCTTGCTCTTAACATCACCGTGCATGAGAGCAAGTAAAAAGTGGTTGAATGTACATTATTTTTTGCTTACAATGGAATATGGGATCCACTTAAAAAACTTCTACAATGGCAATCTCGAGGCAATGCATACATTTTCAAACTACATAAAAGCTAACAGCTGGAAGCGTATCTTAATGATGCTTTGGTCAAATCCATAAGCAGAATAAGAGTGGTGAATTCGCTCATTTCCAGTATATTCTAACTTTTAACAACTGCAGCATTTATATATGCTTTCAATTTTGATAATATATACATGTAAAATGCATGCTAAAGTGCTTATCTCGATTATATTTGTATTATTATATTACTAAAACAGAAGCAAAAATTATGTTTATTTTGTAATTTATTTAAAAGCATTTCCAAGTAGATATTATTATAAATGTAATGTGCTCAATATTTGTAAAGTTTAGACTTCCTTGATAATATTTTAATAATGAATGCCTAAATAGTTATTCCATATAAGAATACATTACATTATATTGAAATACAAGAAAAAAAACCAGAAATTATGTTTTCATTCTTAACTCTTTCAAAGTATCTATTGAAAATTAATACCCATATATTTACGTGGTTTTTTTTTTGCAATATGCAGACTTCAATGACTATATATATATTGTATATTGAATCAAAATTCATTTTTGTTTTAATACGGAAGTAAGGAATTTTAGTTCAAGGTATACAGACACATTCCATTAGAAACCCAATATAATATATACGCTCGCTCGAAAAGTTTCTACTATTAGTAGGTTTTGAATAACAATTCTTTGCTTAAATTTAATATTATGAATGGCGAAATCCATTATTTTGATGTAATGCAGGCCTACAATATACTCCAACTTTTCATTTTATATAAATAACACAACTATTTTTTAGATCATAGGAGTTATTTTTTTGTCTACGCTCTCTATTACTACTATTTAATTAAAACCTAATTTTAATGCTGCAAAAAATATCAATGCAGTGTGGAACTGCAACAAAATACCCCAAACTTGATCATCCCAAAATGGCATGCAATGCAAACAATCCAAAACTCACAAGTGAACTGAAGATGCCACACAATCATGATCTTCAATGAAATTATGCAATGGCACACACACGTGCCCCTTAGTATAGGAAAATGTGGTAAGTCTGTGCATAGTGAAATAATAGCATTAGCAAAATATAGCAATGCCTCCATTTTAGCAATGTTGAAGTGGAAGAAAATGTGTATTAAACAATTGCATGCATTTCAGAGCATTTTTGTTTAATTAGCTGGAGACATGGCACATATACTTATGCCAGATTTACTCCATCTTTCCTTTGAACTCTGGTAGTTTACTTTTGTGTAAACCTGCCAGCTGACCAGATCCCTATCCCTTGTTTTTGTTGGGACAAGGGCAATGACTTGGTTTTCGTCACTGGCCCCACTGGTTGAAAACATTTGAATGCAGAAAAAAAGAATACATCTGCACGGATGGAATCTGAAATTTTTAAAAGTGTAAAACATTCAAGCTATCTCAAATATTGGCCAGGTTAGATGTTCTGGATTTAAGGGAGAATCATGTGTTTCATCTCTAGTTCACTTGTTTTATTGGATTTCAATGCATATCACTGTAGGGGAACAGTGTACAAAGATGTACCGAATTCCTGATTAGCCTACGTTTTAGTTACTGAAATCTAACAGCAACAATGCAAAGAAGTCTATTTGGGAGATTGCCGCCCAAAGTTACCCTCCTTTGTATACAAATTTGTGTCTTTTACTGCAGCAATATTTAAGCTGATATTGGCAGGATAGGTTTTTCTGTACTTACCAACAGGTCCATTGATATCTTCATCGTCGTCTGGCCAATGCAATTCAACCATCAATTTGTACACCACGGCACCCAAAACAGCGCCTATGTGAGGTCCAACAACTGGAATCCACCACCAGTTGTAGTCATTATAACTAAAATTAACGAAACAAAAAAAATTTCATTTTCAAAGCATCCACTTTATACAACTTATAAATAAAAATGTGTTATACATTATCAAACATTTGCAATGAATTTACGCCTAATTAACACTTTAATCGAATTAAAATAAGTTGTTTCAATTTAATAATACTTATGCAGTGTCATGTTTAACAGTTCACAATTTAGCATAAAATCATGATAGTCATGTTATAATTACTTATTAATTTTAAATATTCTTCTTTCTGAAAGATAATATAACACAATCCAGACGTATAGTGACAACGTAAATTTATCTACATAGCCATAAATAATGAAAAACAAACACATTCCTTTCCCTGACTTTCCCCGACCAACCTAAGTAAATTTCCATGACTTCCTAAAAATAATTTCTTAAGAAAAAAATAATACAGGGAATTTTTTACCATAAAGTCGAAATGATATTTCTAGACTTTCTAGACTATAGCGTCTTGTGTTAAGTGAGATAGACTCTGTTCAAGTTTTTGACTTTATGGCACCAAGTCCCTATTTTATCTGAGATATTTGCAAAAGTTAATTTTGAGTTAGGCTTATAATCAATCACATGTTCTACATTGATATTGTTCTCTATGGCATTATTATTAGATGACTTTCACTTACAAAGTTAATCTTAACTTTGGGTTTAGAAGGATTCTTAATAAAGGTTGGAAGTTAAAATGCCATTTTTTACATTAGTTATTGCTAACATTGTAAAATGGATATTCAGATGCTATTCATCAGGAATTTCCCTGAATTCCCTGATCCTGATTCCCTACTCATTTCCCTCTACCCTGACTACCCCTAACATTTCAGGTGCATATGAACCCTAATATTTCAAGAATAAATTCTTATTTTTCATCACTGAAAGATTTTGGAATTACCCTAAAACTGTGTGTTGCTTATATTTCAATGCCTAAATGATAAGAGAAAATTATATTAAAAAAACAAACAGAAAACAAATTTTCCTTTGCCTTTTTTTTTTTTTTTTGTAAAGCACACATTAATCTCCTAACTGCAAAATGACAAAAAAACTGAATGCATTGTGCTTCCCGCAATCATCGTTAAGCTGAATGCATGAGTTTCAACGCATTTCTGTGCATACAAAACGAGTTTCATTAATGTTAGCTGAAGTTTCCCTCGTATATGTTTAAAGATATGACATTTTTCAATTATAGTCCAAAGCATAATGCAACAGCTTAACTTGATTATTCACAAATCCTTACAGCTACAGAAATAAAGCAATAGTAACATCAGCTTTTTTTAAACTTTCAAGCAAACGAAGTTCTAGAAGCTTGGAATTTCTTGCTCTGCTTTTTATGCTAAAATTTTTTTATATTTTTTATCAGTTTTATAATTATAGGACTAACTAAATAAAGTATGCCATCTATTATCTTCCTATGGACATAGCATTTAATCAGAAATCAAATAAATTTGAACGTGGTAAGGTCTAACTAGTTATGCAAATTATCTCGTAAGACTCAACATCCATTGAGACCAAGATCTTTCCATGTCTGAGTGCAATAAGGACTACAGTGCAATTTCAGTTTTCAGTGCAATTTATCACCTGTTATTCGAGTCAACAAACTCAATAGCTAAGTATAATTCCCTAGTGGGAATTCTATTTACATAAAATTCTTACCTGAATACATCCATTCCCCAACCTGCAATTGACGTAAAGACTCTTGGAGCCAGATCTCGAGCAGGGTTAATGGCATATCCACAGTTATATCCATAAGACATTCCAATGACAGCTACAACCATTCCAACCATCAATGGAATTACTCCTTTGGGTGTATTCATGTTTTTATTATCTGTGATGGCCAAGAGGCAGGCTGCTAGCAAGGCCGTTCCCATTACCTAGAAAAACAATTATTTAGTTTGTCTATATTAAAATATAAATAATAAATAATGTAGAAGTCACAAAGGCTACTTCAATCATGAACAGCTATCGTCTTATGGCAGTCAGACAGTGTATTGCTAATTCTAAACTGATTAATGGGGACATGACGTCTAACTGGCGATTCATATTTTCAGGTACTTTATGATCCATCTTCCAAATGAAAAACAATGTGACGTCATATTTACAGTAAAAGTAAACCTAGCAATTCAATATAATGTCACATGAGTCCTTGTCTTGTTATACTGATAAAATAAAGTATATACCTCCGTATATATTTCCCCCTCAAAGCAATATATTTATTCGTTTAATGTATAAAACCATAACTTTGTGGAAGCTTCAGTTGATTATGTTTATTATTTGATGTTTCTTTTTTACTATACAAAAAACGATTTGAGGAAAAGTAAAGCTTTTGTGTTTTCTTGTTTCTTATTAGTACGAGCGTATTTTCCTCGAATATTTTTTAAAAGAAATTTTATAAACATTAAATTATTCAAAAGGTTTGTCATATTTATTGTTATCTTTAGAATTTATTCCTACTGAAATATTTTTTTTTCTTTTTCTTAAATATAACTTAGTATTTATTTTATTAATGTTCATTTGATATCCAGAAACGCAAAACATCCTTGCTGATAACTTTATATACAGTAGATTAGTCATTTCAAATTCACTTTTGTAAATTTGAAATGACTTACAGTAAAAATTAAAAGAAAATAAAAACTGTACTGACTTTTGGAGCGAAGGCCTACAACAAAACTTCTCCAGGATTTGGTACATAATCCTTCCATATATAAATGAACAAAAGTTTAAAACTTATTTGGCACATGTTTCACTATAATACTTGAGTGAACGAACAAAATACACTTTTACCTGGCATGCACATTTCACTCGAAAATGGGCAATGTTTAATTGCTTCTTTTCAAGTGTACGTCTATTCTATATTTTAAAAAATATTCAATTGTAAAGTTATATAATTTTACCCCCCTTCCCCCCCCCCCACCCCCTACTTCAAATTTAACGAATTTTGATGATTTAGTAAAAATAAAAACCATACTTACTTTTTGAGCGTAAGCCTGCAACAAAACTTTGGTAATATTTTGCACATAATGTTTTAACTGAAATGAAAAAGGAGAATAAACGAATGGAAAAAAAACTTTAGTTGCCATATGGTTCACTTGTAAATTGCCCATTGCCCACTTCATATTGCCCATTTACAAGTGAAACATGTGGCAACTGAGTTATTTTTCCATTCGTTCATTCTTCTTTCTCAGTTCATTTAAAACTTTATTTGCAAAATATTACCAAAGTTTTGTTGTAAGCCTACGCTCAAAAAGTAAGTATGGCTTTTATTTTTACTAAGCTATCAAAATTCGTTACATTTGAAGGGTGGAGGCGAGGTTCAAATTACATAACTTTCGACTTGAATGTACTTTTTTAAATATAGCATAGATGTACTAGAAAATGAGAAATTAAGCATTGCCCATTTTCAAGTGAAATGTATCAGGTAAAATATTTTTGTTTTCGTTCACTCAAAGAGTCAAAGGATTATAGTGAAACATGTGCCAAATAAGTTCGTTTATTACAGGATTATGTACCAGATCTTGGAGAAGTTTTGCTGTAGGCCTTCACTCGAAAAGTAAGTAGGTTTTATTCTCTTTTACTTTTAACTAAGTCATTTCAAATTCACAAAAGTGAATTTGAAATGTCGTCTACTATACTACTCACGCTGCTATCAATTTCCTGAATGCTGAATATGGAGAAATTAGTCAAGCAGTTATATAGTTCATGATAATATTAAAAGATTGATATTATACTGAAATAGTCAGAGCAATTCTGCCATAATAGTTAAAAAGCCATACCTTCGTTGTCACTAAATTAGAGGACTACTTCAAGGGCAGAAACAGGGGGGGGGGACAATGGGGGCAATTGCCCCCACCCCTTAGCCAGCAAAAATGGCCACCCGGTATCCAGAGAAAATTGCCCTCCCCCAAGCTGTAACATGTGATTGTTCTCCCCCCCCCCAACCCCTTAGCAAAATCCTGTATCCGCCCCTGGACTATTTCATTTGTGAACAAATACACTTTTCTTTTAAAACGCCCAAATATTTCAGTCTCAAAATGTAATTTATGGTGTCTCGTAAAGAAATTGGAAAGGCACATACACAAAGTGCTTTACTTTTCTATGTGCACAAAAGGAGAAGTACAACTGTAATAGCTTGGGGAAAATAAATAACAAGTCCTTTTATTGACATTCAATTGGATCGTTTAAGGCAAGTTTAAGATGGGTTCACAAAATAAAAGAAATTATAAAAGATCGATATAAAGCGAGCAAATCATAAATTCAGAACGATTTTAAATTATATTCAATAGAATTTTTTTCAGAATCATTAATTCATTTTTGTATTATGAATGCATTTGCCAAATCAACTATGTGTATTCAAACACCCGTGAAAGATTATGCAATAATTCTACCTAATTTATAAACTTTATACAATGCCAAATTCTGGGAATATTAAGCAAAGCATACATGCATCGATGCATTCAAATAATTTCATATGATGTCTGATTCGGCATTAAATTCAGTTCATCGTTACTTTTCATTGCATGAATTACTTTTATCTATAGCTTATTTATGATACGGAAATTATTATTTTGTGCAGGTACAGAAATGAAAAACATGGGTGACCCTATTAATATTTGCCACAAAAATGCATTATAAATTTGATATCTATACTAGCGTGCTTTTAAGATAGTATTTCAAACTAATTTACAAATGATATAAGCAAAACAAAAATACCAGTTCATATAAATTATTAATAGGGCGGAATTTATTCTGTTATTTTTCTAACTCAGCTTCAATTAAATAAAAACTGAACAAAATAGACATCAAAAGAGCTATAAATTTTGAAATTGTTACATATAATTCTAATTGAAAGCAGGGAAATATTAGCCAATGGAGGATAGCCAATACTAGAGTACTTTTCTGGTATACAGCTGACGTCATAGGGAGACCACCTAGCTCATATTGCGCGGTAATCAGTGATATCTTTCCGCGTTAATATTACCACTTTCTGTAACTATAAATGCCTAACTATTAACAGTAATTTTAGAATAGAACTCTTATGTATATTTGTTTAGGCAATTTTTACTAATTAATCATGCAACTATAAAAATTGAGTGTTTTAGAAAATGTTACTAATTTTTCAGAATTAAGGTGATGAATTTATACAAAAAAATTATAAGCTTCATCACGATTTATACAGAAGTATCAGGCTCACTTTTTTAAGTAGCTTACATTTACACAGAACATAAATGCAAACTGCATGTTCTTCAGAAATTCTTTGCAAATAGGTTTATTCATGTTATTATACTGGATTTTATTTAAGGGGGCTGTCCACACTATCAACAAAATGCATGCTCCTATGGGAATCCCCATGTTAATTACCGGTACAAATTAATTGATAATGGCTTAACATAAATTGACGGGGTTTGATTTTTTATGAAGGACAATTAAATTTACTAAAACTTGATGCATTC
>JAQIXP010001648.1:0-17573 GCA_034700285.1 Proteroiulus fuscus | reverse complement strand
TAATTTGTACCGGTACTTAACATGGAGATTCCCATAGGAGCATGCATTTTTTAAAAGTGTGGACAGCCCCCTTAAGAGCATTAAGCATTAAGAGATTAAGATATTAATGTAATCAAAATGCACAAATAGTGCTTTTAAGCCTAATAACCCAATGCATTCATTAGGCTTAATATCAGCCGTTTATAATGTAGGGTTTTAAACTGTCAATAAAACGCCCAGCATCCAGTATTTCGTAATTAAAGACATAAAAATTGGTCTTTAACGTAAACTGTGAATAGTAAATTGAAAACTCACCCATTATTTCTTTAAAAACAAAATATGAAATGGCAATCGAGGAATGCAGCTTCAACCACAAATCACAGGATGCTTTATAACATGGCGGTCCTATTCACTGGCTTCACTTTTTTAGCATGGGATCAACATGGGATACAACTGCTGATGACCCAACTGCCATGTGGTGCTTGTAGTTGTTTCAATCTCGAAAACAACGATGGAAAATGACTGATTTGAAGGTAAAAAAACCTACTTATTTAAACATTTCAATTGTTGCCTGGAATGGGTAATCAATTATGCATGAATGAGCTTGCAATCAAGATAACTGGACGGTTCCAGTCACCAATAAACTCAACCTTTGTACCCCAACAAGCCAGCATCCTTTTGAATGACTTCTGACCCCTGGGCATAAGAGATTTTCATTAAATTGTGGACTATAAACTATGCAAATAAACCAGTCATTCTATGTCCAAGTACTAAACAAGTTATTTTTTATTATGTACAAAAATTAATATTGTACAGAACTGATGATCTGATAACATTTTGCCTTTACGTGGGCCAATTACCCAGCAATCCATGACTTTCTCAATTTCTGGCTGACAAATTTAATCCTCCCACACTTAAAAGAATGCAATTTTTCCCAATGAAAAACCAACTTTTATAATGGGAAAACATATCTCATTTAAAGTTAAGAGGACCATAATTGTAGCTAATGAATTTTATGAATTTATAAATAGGCTATTATTTGGCACGTACTGATCACTAATGTGATATTTTGATATGCTTAAAAGTGGAGTATAACTACACTATCCTACATTTCAGTGGAATTTGTCCAAGAAAAATAACCCACTTACTAAATAAATACATACTGTGTTTGCAATTTGAAGAGCTATAACCTGAAAAAATTCTGGAAGACATTTTTTTGGTCCTAGGTTTTGTAGTGATTCCGATTTTCACGCTAAACCTGCGTCTTTGGCCATCCCGTAAAATATTGATGTCCTATCTTGTAGCAATTCCTCTGGAGAATCGAATTCGACGATGACTCCTTGGTCCAACACCATTATTCTAAATATATAGAAGCAAGAGATAATGTTAAGAGACAAAAAATTTAATAAACAGCAAACTATAAAGTATACAGTATAGTACCAATATTGTTGATGTCCTATATTTTACACATTATTTATAATGGTTTTTTTTATCATTTTATGCCCTATTTTTTAAATTTCATAGGATTTTAATGCAGGCCAATCCATGAGACTTAAAAATATCCAGCCAGGAAAGGCTGGAGGTCCATACTTTCTGAACAGACGTAGTTTTCAGTGTCATTATAATACATTTAAGTTTATTTTGGTATTGCTGGTAAAAATCCTATAATATTCCTATATCTTTGGAACTAATTCCTTTAATATTCATCTATTTTTGGAAAAGATAGGCTACCTATAATATTTATTTTCTCAGGAAAAATGTCGTAAATAGGATAGGATAGAAAACTAAGTATAAGTCCCACAACAGCTTACCTATCATTGTCCATAATCGTGTTGAGTCTATGTGCAATAGTCAGAACTGTGCAGTCAGCAAACTCCTTGCGAATCGTGGCTTGTATCAAATCATCTGTTTCTAGATCAACGGCTGCAGTGGCCTCGTCCAAAACTAGTATTTTCGTATGCCTTAACAGGGCACGAGACAGGCATATTAACTGGCGCTGGCCCACGCTAGAGAAAAAAATTCGTTTAGGACCTACTGATACATAATAAAATTCCCTTACCGAAAATGGGGCCTTCATGGGCGAACCTACCTCAAATTTTCTCCACCTTCGGCAATGTCGTGCACAAGACCCTCGGGGAGTAAAGCAACAAAGGTTTTCAGATGGGACAACTCTAAGGCTTTCCATATCTCTTCGTCGGAATGGGAGTTGAATGGATCCAGATTCAAGCGCAATGTTCCGGAGAAAAGCACAGGGTCCTACACCATAAAATGCATTTTAAAATGGGGAAAAGTCCTGGGATAATGAAATGCAGGGATGTTAAATTATTGAATACTAAAAATAAATCGGTGTGAAAACGTGAAAAAAACAACAGGCAAGCCATATGAAAGTTGAGAATACTTTTAAGTATCACATCCCTAAAAATAGGAAAATGGGCTGACCTGAGGTATGATGGTTAATCTGGATCTCAAGTCGTGCAAGCCAAGCTTTGCAATTCCAATTCCATCGATTTTGATGGCGCCTCCAGCCGCCTCCACAATTCTGAAGAGCGCCTGGGTGAGGGACGATTTTCCCGCACCTGTGCGACCCACGATTCCAACCTTCAAAAATATAAAGTAAAATTTATCGAGACCATTTCAAGATGGAATCCCCAAAACTTTGGCATGATTTAATGCCATAGACCCACCTTTTCTCCGCTCCTGATTGAGCAGGATACTTTTCGAAGAACCAGATCCAGACCTTCCCGATATCGGGTGCAATATCTGTCGAACGTGATCTCGCCCAAAGTTGGCCAACTGGGAGACGGCTTTGTATCTTGAACGACTAGATCTGCCTGCAAAAATGCTCTTTTCATTAAATTTCCTCAAAATTTCCACGTTAGAAATTTTACTACGGTCATTTCTTACTTCAGTTGGAGTTAGCGTGTATTCCTTAATTCTTTCTACTGCCACGATATTCGTTTCAAGGTCACTTGTCAGTCTCACTACCCAATTCAACATGGCAGTTATCTAAAAAAAAAAAAAAAAATAAGTAACGTATATTTGTGGCAGGTATTTCCTAAAAGTTCTTTAGTAAACTTCAGAATTTCTGATGTTTTTCTGATTTTACAAACTGCAGAAAATCTGTTGTAGTATGAGACAAAACCTGCAGGAAAAGTGTGGAATACTGAAGAATAACTGTAGATTACTTCAGAATAACTGTACGTGCTATAGGCCTACTACAAAATAACTGCAATACTGAAGAATAACTTTGGGATATAGCAGAATAACTGGAATAGCACAGAATATCTGTGGAATATTGAAAATTAACTGTGAAATATTGAAGATTAACTGTAGAATACTCCAGAATAACTGTTTGACTGCAGAATAACAGTACTGGAAAGTACTTTTGAAAACTGCTAAATAACTGTGGGATACTGCAGATTAACTGTGCAATACTGTTGAATAACGGTGCGGGATACCACAGAATTTCTTGTGGGATGCTGAAGAATAACAGTGAAATACTGCAGATTAACTGTGGGAAAACTGCAGTTTACAAATAGTTAAAATAGCTGTGAGAAAAGTGCATGTGCAATATTCCCAGTCTTTTTTAAGTCTTTTCAAAGGAAACAGCCCAAAAATGAGAAAACTGAAATACTTACAGAAAGTGCATAGCTCACGGTTAATCCAACCAACCCAGAGTTAAGGTTATCCCGCCCCATAACGGCAAACAATGCAGCGAAGAATACAAGCACATTGCCGATGAGCTCTAGTCGTATGCTAATCCACCTGTTGGATATGATGCTCGGATAGTAGCACATCTGATTTTCATCCACTTTGGTTTCTGATTGATTGATGAAATCCTCTTGCCGTCCAAATGCACGGATGGTGGCAGCCCCGGCCACGGTTTCGGAGAAATGAGAATAAATGGGTGAGCGGGTGATGGACTCGAGGCGTTTGAGCTGGCGCGACGTTGCCACGTAGAAGCGCTGTAAGGAAACAGGATGAAATACATTATAAATGCAACTGTAAATTGAAATAATTGGTATGAAATTGATGCATCAACTCGCCTGTAGAAAATAGTAAAGGACAAAATTTGGCACTGCCGCTGCTAAGAAAATAGGCGTTCCGATACTGATGACCACAATAGTGGCTAGAATCTGGAACAGTGTCCCCATCCACATCTGAAGAATCTGCGGTATGGTGAGGTCGAGGACGTCGACGTCTTTTGAAAAGCGATTTACGATGCGGCCGAGTGGCGTAGTATCAAAAAAGGACATGGGAGAACGCACAATATTATGCAACATCTTGGAGTGCAGCTTTTCCGCTGCTTTCGTGGTGCCGTAGGTGATGATGAGTCCACTGAAGAAAGTGAGCGTGGCTAAAATTCGAGAGAGAAGTTTTCGAGTACAATCGCAATTTGAAGTGAAATGTTAAATAAGGAGTTATGTGCTAACCAAAAGTGATGCCGAGGCCTCCGTAGACTCCGAGGCGTAGATCCCTGCTTGAGGCGTCCTGTGTCCCATCTGGATTCGGCTTGTCCTCGCTCCACATGCTCAGCCAAATGCTGGATCCCATGGAACAGCCGTAAGCGACGGTGTAAAATAAAATTGTGAAACAGACCACTCTGAAGCTGATTGATCTTGCATAGTGAAGGTAAGTGTCTATTTTCACTTTGCCAGTTTCGGTACTTTCTGTCACAATCAGCGCACCGCTCGGTGGCTCTGCTTGGTCGTCCTTTGCACTCTGACTCCTGGAAAGTTGAGGAGCTATGCTGTTGGAAGTACCAAAGTCTGGTCTTGCTCCGATTGTCCCGTCCGAGGGGTCTGACCGACTGATTGATCTGGAAATGGATTGAGCAAGCGATACTCTTACAAAAAATGATGTAGAGCTTCTTTCAGAAAACTTCTAGGTTTTTTTTTTCTTAAAATTGAGATTATTTGTCCAAAACATCACGATTTCTGAAAGTCAGATTTTTGCACAAAAATCTGTGTTTCAGTCGAAAATCATGATTCGGAAAATCTTGATTTTTGGCAAATCTGGATTTCTAGAACCACGATTATATAAAATTTTTGTTTAACGGTCTAAAAACTATGATTCCCATATAATAACTTGACAAAATCATGGTTTCTAAGATCACAATTTATTGAAAATTTCAATTTTGGTTCCAAAAATCACAATTTCGGGCCAAATAAATCTAGAATTTTTCTTCAAATAAGCTAGAATTTTCGTAAAGGTATTCTAATAAGTTAGGCCTATAGAATTCATCATCTGACAGTAGGCCGTACAATCGAGTCATACCTGGACAATACCATGTCTCTTTCAGCCGATCCTATCTTGGTCAAGATCTCTTCCTTAATCATGCCAACTCCTAAAATTAGAGCACAGTTTCATTACATAAATAAGTTTTATCAAATTCTAAAACATAGCAAGGAAAGCACGGTTGTTTTTAAGAGGTTTCTTGCCTTCGGGCTCCTCCTCGTCGTTATCTGGGCTCGTGAGATATGTGACTAAAAATTCGGCAAAGACACCTTTCCTTTCTAAAAGTTCTTTGTATGTTCCAATTTCTGATATGCTCCCGTTGCTAATCACGACAATGTTGTCCACTTGCGGTAGATATGTGATGCGGTGCGTCACCAGAACCCTGGTCTGTTGAACAGTAAAGAAATTTAGTTGCGATAAATTTGTTCCAATTCCTTGGAATAAAGGCTTTAGGATTAATGCATATGCTCACTTTTCCTTGTAGCATTCCTTTGGGTCCAACTACGTTATCGAAAATATGCGTTCCAACGTGGACATCTACGGCACTTAAGGGATCGTCGAAAATAAATATGTTGGCATTGCTGTAAACGGCCCTGGCTAGGCTGATGCGTTGTTTCTGTCCGCCGCTAAGATTGATTCCCTGTGATAATTGATACATAAATAGTCGAGCTTGAACATAACTCTTGGATCAGATTAAAATTACCTTTTCGCCAATTTCTGTTTGGTCTCCAGCAGGAAGAATTTGCAAATCCGGTTTTAGAGCACAGGCTTCAACAACCTTGTTGTAGAACGAAGCCTTATATGGCTTTCCAAAGAGAATATTATCCCTGATGGTGGCATTCTGCATCCACGATAGCTGAGAAACGTAGGCGATTGAATCCTGCGATATGAAAAGTGTGGGATCATTATTTGGCTCTAAACTTTAAATAAATTGGAATTTGCATTGGTCAGGAAGCCAGCAAATTCAGGAATCGATTGAAAAATTATGCTCCATTTCTTGGAGAAGGGCAACCGAGCAGTATCCAGGGTTAATACCGAGCCCAAAAATTTCGATTCTTAAAATCGCGATTTCTGAAAAAATTTAGTTTTACATCACACTCTGGATTTTGGTCTAAAAATCATGATTCCGAAATCACGATTATGATAAAAACCAGGATTTCAATATTCACAATTCATTAAAATTTTTATTTTGTCTAAAAATCATAGTTCAGAAATCACAATTTTGGGAAAATCATGATTTCCAAAATCACATTTTCATGAAAACTTGAATTTTTGTTTCAAAAAACGATTTTTGGGACAAATAAATTAGATTTGTACATAATCCAAATTATTTTTTCAAATTATTTAAGATTATTTTTTGCAAAGAAATACCAAAAAAACTTTCAAAATTGCTCTAAAAATTTAAAAAAAACTACTATTAAAATCAGCTCAATTCAAAATTATTTACAAAAAGTCGGGAATATTGTGAGGAAAAGACAATTTTGCAAACTTGTCTATACCAAAAGGTGTCCCATCATGTTGTTGCAAAAAATTCCAGGAAAGTCAGAGCGGTTGCTGACTTTGAATCCCTAAAATTCAAAGTTTGACATAAAATTAATGGTATTTACCGATACTGAAACCCTTCCTTGCAGTTTCTCCATCTCTCCTAGGATAGCCGAAACTAGCGACGACTTTCCCGAGCCAACAGGGCCAACTACGGCCACTAGTGAATTTTGTTTTACCCGAAGATTGATATCATTTAACGTTGGGGGGTCCTGTAAGCTCCAGGAAAACGAAGCTTTTTCCACCTTTATTGGATATTCTATTTTAAGAAATACAAAAAGTTTGTAAGAAACTGTGGCAATAAAGCACAGTTAATGATTGAACTAGTAGCACACTCATACTTTCATCGTAAACATGTTGCACGTTATCGAGATCGATTTCCTCGCTCACCATGAACTTTTTAATCCTTTTCATTGCAACTGTGGCCTGGAATTGAATATACGAATTTGATTAGTGTAAATTTGTGAGTTAAAAACTATTATATTTTACAGGGTGTCTGGCCAAATCCAGTAACAAATTTCCTTGACATTTCCAGGTTTTCCAGACCAATTTTCACAAATTTCCAGACCAAACTAAACCGATTTTTAACTCATTTTTACTGACATATGCAATTAAAACTGCAATATTTGGCAACAACCCTGGGCTGCACCCAAAAATTCCTATTTTTCCCCGACCCAAAAATATTTATCATAGCTTACAGGCAAAAATCTGAAGGGTAACAAAAAATTACAGAAAATGGCGCCGCAGGCGAATTTTTTATGTTCAAAAAAACTCAAAATGGGCTAAAAAAAATCACCAATAGTGCCTAATTTTCTATTTTAGTTAGACTTTATTTAGATTTTCCAGACACAGATTAAATTTCCATGACATTTCCAGACAATACTGATTTCCATGACATTTCCAGGTTTTCCAGACGACCAGACACCCTGATTTTGTATCTTAATGCCATTAAGATGCATTCCTACCTGAATCATAGACACAATTGCCATTGGCATTATCATGATTGGTGTTTGCATAACTCCAAAAAGGGACAAGGACACGAAGGCTTTGTTTGCATCAAGAACGTTCTTTGAATCCATGAGAACATACGTGGCAAAAGTCATCAGCGATATCTAGAATTAACCAATCCAAAAAGATTTCAGAAATAAGGAAAGGCCCGACTGCTGGGACACTGTCATAGAACAAAAGACTCAAAACAAACCAGAACAGACGATGACATCCACACGAAGGTCATGCCAGTACCAAAATAAGCAGCTTTCCGAAGCACGACGATTTCCTGGGACCGTATGTCGCTTACGATATCCGAAAAACACATTTCCCAAGCGTACAGTTTTAGCACCTTTATCCCATTCAGAATTTCATTCATGAGTTTAATCCGACGATCCTTCAGCTTCATTTGATTGGTCTACAAAGAAATTGGAAGAATTAAGGTTTGCTCTGCAAGGAGCACTGTGACTTGGATTATCATCAAGGTGATAGATTTTACCTGTAGTTTTTTGGCATAACCTGCTGTCCCAATGGTCGTGATGCTTAAAAGTATAATGACTCCAATACCAGATAAAACGGCTGGCCCTAAGCGCTGCCATATGAGGTATAAAGCAATAGAAAATTGCACTGGAGTTGTCCATGCCAGGTTAAAAAATACTGTAACATCCACCATCCTTTGTACATCAACGGCCATTAGGTTGACAATTTCGCCTAATGTGTAATCGCGTTTGGCACTGCTGGACAGCCGCAAAGCCTGTTCAAAAAATAAATTTGTATCTATAAGTAGTCGAGAATAGATAGACCTACCGGTACTTAAAGATATAAAAATCGGTATGAAAATACTAGCTCTAATTAAGGGAGAAAATAAGACATTTGGACTTTGGATTGTCCAATTTGCTCTCTTTTTTTGTGGAAAAATAATAAAAAGAGATTGTCTTATAAGTCGTTAATTGTTGACAATGAATAATTATTGGAAATAAATTGGACTAACAAGCAAATAATTTACGAAAACAGAAAAATACTACAATTTCTTGCATTGGGCAACATTATTTTAGTGTGAGACATGAAACTAAAAAAAAAACAGGCAAAATCGGGAATGTTACAGGAATTTAAATGGAAATTAGTATCTCGTTGAAATAGTTATTTGTGTTGAATTCTGGCAGACAAAATCGAAGGTTAGTAATCAACTTAAGCAGTAGATGGCGCCTCTTACATTTACAAAAATGGATGCTTCCTGTGAAAAGCATTGTCCACCAA
The DNA here is from genome assembly GCA_034700285.1 of Proteroiulus fuscus. Classification (NCBI taxonomy): domain Eukaryota; kingdom Metazoa; phylum Arthropoda; class Diplopoda; order Julida; family Blaniulidae; genus Proteroiulus; species Proteroiulus fuscus. The sequence continues at coordinate 8,570 of JAQIXP010001648.1, read as the reverse complement.
ATTAGGCTATAAAGCAATAAAACATGGACAGATTCTTACTTTTCTGTAAATGGCAGAAATAAGTGCAGACCGAATCCTCATTCCGACCAAATAAGCAATGTGGCTGCTTCTTCCGATCATTACCAAGTTGATTATAGCTACGGCCATCATGATTACTGCATAAAGGAACCCCTTCCATTGGGGTTCATCGCTTGAAACAAAACTGATCAGCAAACTAGAAAAAAAAGCAAATGAAACTCCTTTCATCATAGCATGAGACACTTTTCAGCTAAAAATCAGTTGACTTACTCGAGGATTAGTGGATTAACAAACAGAAACAAGTCAGAAATAAATTTCAAAATCGTTCCAAAAACATACAGCCATCCAAACGATTGAAATAAAACTTTAATTATGTTCGGTTCCTTGAGTTTTGCTTTTGCTTTACTTGAAGCTTTGGGAAGAGATTCTTGTAGAAACTGAGGTCGTTCTTCGTAATAAGTATCTTTATATACAAGAGATCTGAAAATACAATTTTTTTTAAAAAAAGAAAGTCATCCCAATTTGTAGTTTTAATAAAAATACAATTCTGGATGAAATAAATATCAAGTTTGAAACCAAATTCTCTTACTTTCTTTCTCTGTTTTCCAAGTCTTTTTGCCAATATTTGTCAAAAAGAGGAAATATTACTCCAGATCTATCTTGAGGATTCAGCGCCCACAGATCTTTTCTTTCCAAATCGGTTCTGAATCCTTGCAAAGCCATGCTAAAATAGTCAATTAAACCCAGTTATGATCTAATTAGTCAAATATTTGCCTAAAAGTATGTTTTTATTTATTTTTAAAATAAGCCTACCTATCGAACCATGAAAAAAACATTAAAGATGGAAAGGAAGCACTCAGTTCGGGACATGGTTCCTGTAATGTTTAGCGCAAAATCAATATTTTTAAAACCCCATTCAATGCAAAACTTTCCAAAGGATCACGATGACATATAATGAGGTAACTCACCCTGGGGTCATCATCAGCGTTTAAATCATCATTGATTGGGTTTGCATCGGACACACAGCAAAGCACAAACTGAACCACAGTTAATGGATATGCCACAGCTTCTGTGACAAACTCCAGTTCATCGATTGTCATGCTCTGTATAAAGGGCAATTTTGATTTACAAAATGGGTATTTTTAGAAGTTGTCAAAAAATAAGATTTTAAGACATAATTAAGTTGGCTGCAATGCACCGAATAACATTACTGCAAGAAAACATCAGGGGTACAAACTTTTTTTCACTTCAATTCTGTTGTTTTTTTCACATTTTTAACCCTCCTATGTGTCTAATTTTTCACTTCGATTTATATCTCATCAGTTCATTAGATTATAAATATAATTTAATGACCATCACCATGCTAAACTTGGCATGCAACATTGCTGAAATTTATAAAATTCAGATTTTCCACCACAATCTAGATTTCGGTCAAAATTCAAATTCAGAAATCTCTAATATGGATTTCGAAAATCACGATTCTAGAAAATGTTGATTTTTGGTCCAAAAGTAATGATTTCAAAATCACAATTTTGGCAAAATCATGATTTTAAATATCACAATTCCGTGAACATTTCTATTTTGGTTTCAAAAAATCAGGATTTTTGGCCAAATATTCTATATTTCAAAATAAGCTTGATTTATTTTCTTGAAATTAAAGCTTGCTTCTGAATAGCTTCATCTAGAATAGTTTCTGCAGAAATTTTTTTCTGAATGAAGACAACAAATTTCTGTATGAATTTTAACATTAGTTTCCGAGAATTTTCAGTATTTTTTACAATTTTCAGATTTTTCACATTTAACATTTGTCACATCCCTGAAACATAGTCCCCACACTAATGTTATTCAATGCACTTTTCTCAACTGTTATTAAATTTAGGGTTATTTTGGCATTTCGAGATAAATATGCCTCATACCTCATTAAAAGCTCTCATTAGAAAACTTCGGTATATAGGAAGTCCTGCTATTACTGAGATTAACCAGTAAAACCATTGCACACCGGAAGTCTGCATTCCCTTTTTCTTCTCCAAAATAGTAAAGGATAATACAAGCATCTGAAAACACGACATGCAACATTTCAGTAATAAGTGTACGAGCTTACAAGGATTTCTTTCCACGAATATTGGGCATTTAGAAGTTTTAAGAAATTTTTTTGTGGAAAATTTTCTCAGATTCGTTTAGTTTTAAGCAGTTTATCTCTTAATTACTTTGACAAGACATGCTTATTTGGATGATTAATGCATATAATGTATACAAATTAGGAGATTCTACTAATACCAGACCTACGCAGTTCGAATAATCAAAGTGTTATACTTACAAAAGTACAAAGTTTAATAGCTGGCGTAATAAAATCAACTGGAGGAACATAAACATCGGAGCTGTATATAATAACACTGACTCCAAACTGAATTATACTTAAGCACACAAGGGCAGCACAAAAAAACTGAAAATTACAAATTCAGAGTCATTGCCATGTGTAAAACACACACGGGGTGGTCCTACATGTAACATGTTGGTCTAATTTTATATTTAGGCACTTAAGTTTATTTTACAATTTATTGTATCTTAATTTCTGGGCTGTTTCTGTTTTTGTGTTCTGTGCTCAAGAAAATGCATTAGATTTAAATATTTTAATTTTATCATAAAGCCAGATTTTGTATACGATTTAGGATTAGAATTTCTTTTTTATGCTAATCACTCATCCCTTCTTATCGAATTTATGACAAAAACATTTAATAAATTCATAACTGAAAAGTTGCATATATAGAATACTATACTGACATGTAGTTCTTCCCATGAAAGCAAAAAGAAACTAAAAGCTTATAATTTTGAAAGTGATTTAACATGAAATCTGGTTTTGAAGGTTTATATTTATTTATATAACAAATAGAAATTAGAAATTAAAAATTCTTAACGAGATTTAACGTGAAAAGCTTTATGTTTTGTAATTTTCCCTCCCACTTTTCTGCAATTATTAGAAAAAGTTGAAATTACAAACTAGAAATCTTTTTAAAGATGGACAGAAAGCTAAGCACGTGAGTGTACTTTATGGACCTGCCCCCTGGTTGTTCTGACTTCTTGTGACGTCGCAATCAGAAGATGGGAATACCTATGCATTTTTGCATTGAAGGAAAAGTGAAATCAAAATGGAATGATTCCAATGGTGACCCTTTCTTCCATTACTAACAGATGGTGCTAAAATTTCTGAGATTTTAGTTAAGACTTGGGCAGAACCATATTGACTGAACAAGAAATTGTGATTCTTAATTAATGATTAGTTTTAATTCGAATATTAATATTATATGTTTATGTTTTTTGTTTAGTAATTAGCATTTAATTAATATATATATATATTAAAATATTTTGCTAACGTGCTTAAGTCAGCTTAGCTGTCAGTCCACCTTTAATAACAAATGGAGAATTTCAAATGGGGGATAAACCTGGAATTTAACTGTTTTGTTCCTCTTTTTCAGTAACTATGAAAAGCCCATGTTTATAAATTAAGTCTATATTCTCTATAGTCACTAACAAAATGATACAAGTTGCCTATATAAAACTCAACCAACATGTCTTGCTTCTTACAAAAATCTCCCCAATGAAAAAAATACTTCAATGAAACTGCAGTTTTTTTTCGAAAAGCTGCAGTCTTAACTGCAGTTTTTCTGGGTACTTATGAAACAGAGCCTTGCATAATTTCTGCAGTTTTTCTGTAAAAAACGTGCAATTTATTTTTCTACAGAAAAATGGAGAAAAACTGCATGTTTTATACAGTTTTTATGTCCTTTTTCTGCATTTGTTTTACATTCTAGCAAACAGAAAAACTGCAAAAAGAATGCAGAAAAATAACTAAAATACTGTATAAAAAATGCGTTTTTTTTCCTGCATTTTTCTGTAGAAAAAAAACTTGCACGTTTTTTACAGAAAAACTGCAGCAATTATGCAAGGCTTTGTTTCATAAGTACCCAGAATGTATGCAGCAGTTTTAAACTGCAGTTTGTTTGCAGTTTTTTCGAAAAAACTGCAGTTTAATTGAAGTATTTTTTTCATTGGGTCAAGTACAAAAAAATTAATGGTATGGTCAACTTACAATTCTAGCTACATTAAGTATGGTCCAAGGAATACATCCTCTTTTGCTTCTAGTGCATTGATAAAACTGATAAACCTCTATTGGAGCCAGTAACCACAAAACGGCACATGGCACCCATGATAAAACTGTACTTTGGAAGCAATCTGTGAAGTCAGGATTGGTTGTATTCCAGGTGAGATTATAATCCTAGTGTAGGTAAACAATTTACATGAATTTATTAGCAAAGATAGGGAATCTGGAAAGGGGCCATCCATGGGGAACACTATTTTTTTTTACATATTTTAATTCCCTCCCTTCCCATGGTAATATTTCATAACAAATTTGCTTCCCTTCCCCTCCCTCCCCCCCTCCAAAACAAATAAAAATATTATGAAACACTGATCATTCCCCCCAGAACGTTATGTAACATGATAAACATCTACATGTCAGATCTAAAAATAGATCTAAAATTTCTAAAAGTTCTAGATCATGTTGACAATGTGGTACAAGCATGGTATACCATGTCTTGCCATAATTTATGTAGCTGCATGCCTGCATTCAGTATCATGTTCAGTTATTATAAATTAAATAAATCTTTTTGTAGTTATTTAAAGGTACCGTATTCCAGAGAACCCATTAGAATCGTTTAGATAGTAATTCAATGTAAATAATCTAAAGTAATATAAAGGGGAAATTCTCTCCCCTTGAAGCACATCATCAGAAATTAGGTAATCCTCCCTGTCTGGTGTTACGTAATATGTGGACGACCCCAAATGGTTCTGTTTACTCTATCCAAGATTTTGTGTATTAGATTAACCTTGAGATGCCCGCAGATCAATCTAACTATTGATATAGTCAATAGAAATGTTTGTTATTTAATAGTACAATGTTCAATGAGGAAATCGAAAGTTTCTGTATATATTGGGCTTAAGTCCTAATAAAAATTACAAACATATTAGAGCATGCAGTTAAGTCTTACGCAATAGTAATAATGATGATGTCTTACATGACAATGCACCTTGAAAATGAAATGAAAAGCCCGGCCATTATTATTTTCTTTTTAATATCTGAAACACGTGGGATGTGGCACGACCTTGCACTAGAGATCGCTTAACATGAATGTTTGAAAGTACATGTATTCAAAATGTTATAATTATTGCTAAGCCTAATAAATCTTTTTTAGCATGTCGGCTACATGTACTGACTTGTTCCCTCAAATTTTGACATTGCATTTCCATAATCCACTGACATTCCAGAATCTGGACATCCCTTTTTTCCAGTCTATGGTGCGCTAATTAAACATGTAGTAGCAACTACGGGAGGTATTTTCTGTTGCCATTTCAAATACTGCATGGTCACATAACAATTTTTGCACATTTACAAGAAAATAAGCAAAAAATTCCAGCATGAACTTTTTGAAAAGCTATTGCAGCGTGCAATTAACTTACAAAAAAGCCAACAATTTTAAAGGAAAACACAAAATGGCCGTCCATGTCATTTGCCATAGACTCATGCTGCCATCTATGAGATGTATCTTGCAACAACCTGATTGGCGATTTGGCCCTAAACAAAATGGCCAACAGTGCATTATGGGAGGAACAGAGAAATTTTAAAATGGGTCTATTGAACTTTAATGTTGCTGGGCTAACAAAAAATGTTTGCAAGATGAGCCACGCACTTACCACAATTCGTGGCAAAGTGAAAATTTAAAAGATGGAAAGTGAAATGTATGGATGGCCCCTTTTTTAATTATTTTCACCTAAAAAATTTGCATCCCCCATAGCGTTTACGCAAGTAAATTACTTCCATAATCTGAATACTTTTAGGTGAATGAGCAATGCAATTAAAACGCATGTTCCAGAAAATCAAGCCTAAACCTTAAACCAGTTACTTTCCCATTTTTGACAACGATCGCACATTAAAGCCAAAAAGCTAAGCTTCAGAACAAGCAATTAAACGCAATGAATTGTGTTCAAAATCCGCACTTAAGTTTCAATTTCACTTGAAAATTGCAGCTGTCCTCACGGTGTATCGATTAACACGAGCAATTTCCCCAGTAATAACTTTAACCATGTACATAATCCAGTTTTCCAGTGCATAATCGAGGAGGTTGGATTAATGTACATTTCCATATATTTTAACCGAGCCTTAGTCAAGAGGCAAGAGAAAGAGCAGAGCCCTCGTAACTGCATGTTGGCTCTCGGTAAAAGAAATAAAAATCGATATTGTATCTAGGAAAAATGTTGCCAGACATAAAAATGCTCATTTTGACTAAAACGTTGCATTGCCACATTCCAATTTCCCAAAAAAACAGTTAATAAGAAGAATATTAAAAATGTATTAAAATGCACATTGGCACATGAACTTACCCAGAACACGTCTCCCCCGCACAATTTCTCGATTTTGTACACGACCATGGCTTAAATTCCATAAAAAAATAGCCAAAAAGGTTGGCTTTTATCACATATAAAACTCACACCCGCTCGATTCACTTAGCATACACTGTTCGAAAAGCCGATACTGCAAATAGGAATGAGACTGACAGTCAGTCGTGAAAGATCTCAAAACGTGGGCTCAAAGAGTATACGGAAATAAAAGTGTAGAAAACTGAATTAGGCCTACTTTTGTTGCATTCTACTGGGTGCACGAATTCACGGTCGTTCAGGTGCGTGATTCAATTGAGATTTGTAAAAAAAATCCTCATCAGCTGGGCTTGCAGTCTGCAGGCTTCGGAGATGAAGTGAGATTGAAAAGAACCGAGTGATGATTATTCGTCCCTTTTATCTAAAAATGAACAAGGCTGTAAAGAGCATAGATTGCAGCAACGTTACTGGGGGAACCGTAAAGCATTTCTTATCGGTGCAAGTGCAGCAGCTTTTTCGCGATGACTTTGCTGTTTTCTTGTAGTAATATTTCAGTTTTTCATAATACAAGATTCAAGGCCAGTTCCTAGTTTACATTTTTCTTCTTCTTCTTCTTCTATTCATATTTCTGTTGATTTGTAAATCCTCTCCATGTCGGTTAATCTAGGTGATTAGAATGTAGAAAGTGTAGTCCTATACCATGCAGGTAATGGTGGAACTCACAGTACTATGGTAATTGTTATTTGCTATTTTAGGACAACCAGTAAAACTCTAGGAAATAAGTTTTCATTCACAAATGTTCTTCAGAAAACATGGCTGCAGCACGTTCCACTTAAACAAATATTTTTGCGTGGACGTTGACACGAATTACACAACTCAGAATTAATATTTTTTGATTAGGACTATAACCCAATTCCTCATAAACAAATCACTTTAGGTGTCACATAATTTTTCACTTTTTAACTTTACCAGTACTTAGTAATTAGAATAAAGAATTTTTTGTTTGCAAAATTAAGTGGTGCAATTTACTGATTTAGTTGATTACTAAGACTCGAATAAGTCAGCCATCTTCGGAATCCAACTCTCATAGACAAAAAGTGAAACCATACCTTTACTAAAGTAACTACTAGATGGCGCCAGTCACTAATGTAATATGTAGTAAAATGGCGCCACCCAACAATATTAAAAAAGTCATGCTTTCTGAATTTATTTTAAAAATGACCAAAGCAGAAAAAAATGGCTTCCACAACTAGACCAAGGCTATAATTTGTAAAGTGGGTCCTTGCTGTTGCATTAAAGTAATTTGTACTGATGTACTGCCTAAGGGACATCAACAGATAACACAAGAAAAAAAAATCGAGTGTAAAAATAATTGTCCATTAGTGCACAGTTGCAGAATATAAATAAAACAAACAAGCATTTAGTGTTAGTAAACAACAAACTACTTATGCCTGTAGGACCAAACCTATACTGAATTATAAAAATCAATAGACAAAATATATTTTTGTCAAAATAACCAAATGCAAACATTGTCTGTACATGCTTAAAGGACCTAGCCCTCCTGTGCACACTATCAGTGTTGACAAATGTTTATTGGTCAAAGAAAGGTGCAGAAGTTTGCATTTAAAATAGAGATAGCACAAATGTCATCAGCCACAAGCTGGGTCAATATAACAAAATCTTTTAAGTTAGGAAAAATGCATTGGTTTTTTTTCATTAGATCTGATGTATTTAACTGAAAGCAGAAAGTTCACTCTTTTATTGACTAGGTTTTCATATTAGTTGAATTTTCTAACAATATTTCTGCAAAAATTTGTGAAAAAAAAACATCATGATAATTATTTTTTTTAAAAAAAAAAGTGATTAATTTCACACTCATATATTTGACACAGTTCAAAATTTCAGTCTAGTAACCTCAAAAGAAATATTTTATCCTGTTCAACAAAAAAGTGAACTGGAATGTGGAAATTTAGAAAAATCAATTAAAAATTAGATAAATTTGACACAGTTCAAAATTCCAGTCTAGTAAGTTCCAGGGCCGTAGCTGCCGGGGGGGCGGCTGCCCTCCCAGACTCGATCAGAGGGGGCAGCAAAATGCCAGTCTCCCTCCCGCCCACTCGAAA
>JAQIXP010001647.1:0-17573 GCA_034700285.1 Proteroiulus fuscus | reverse complement strand
CGAAATTTTGACAAAAGTTCCTCGAAATTTTGACAAAAGTTCCTCGAAATTTTGACAAAAGTTCCTCGAAATTTTGACAAAAGTTCCTCGAAATTTTGAGAAAGGTTCCTCAAAATGTTGGAAAATATTTTCATAATTTTCCATGATTATTACTGAAGAATTCATTTTATTCGATTAAAGTTCACTGAAAAAATTTTGTTTAATTCCAAGAAATTCTTTATAGGTAACTTCCAAAAATTGTCAACAATTGCCACAAAAAAAAATTGGAATAAGAAAAAATCAGGAATTAAAAAAAATTCCTGATTTTTTCTTATTCCAATTTTTTTTTACTATTAAAACAAGTGTCCAAAAATTATGGGAAATTCCTAAAATGTGATAAACTAATACAAATACAGAAAATTCCTCACAAAGATCCTCGAAATTTTGAGAAAAGTTCCTCGAAATTTGGAGGCTGATTTTTTCTTTTTATTCCAATTTTTTTTTATTAAAACAAAGTTTCCAAAAATTATGGGAAATTTATTTCACAAATCTCAATTTTTTTGTAAATAGGCTAAAACTAATTTTCCTAAAATGTGATAAACTAATATAAATACAGAAAGTTCCTCGAAATTTATAGAAAAGTTCCTCGAAATTTGGAGAAAAGTTCCTCGAAATTTGGAGATAAGTTCCTCGAAATTTGGAGATAAGTTCCTCGAAATTTGGAGAAAAGTTCCTCGAAATTTGGAGAAAAGTTCCTCGAAATTTGGAGAAAAGTTCCTCGAAATTTGGTGCAAAGCTCCTCGAAATTTTGAGAAAAGTTCCTCGAAATTTTGAGAAAAGTTCCTCAAAACTTTAAGAATCTTTTAAAACTTTCCCAAGACTTTCCATGATTCATGAATACTGAATGTGTCATTTCACTGGATTTCAGTTTAAAACTAAAAAACATTTTTCCAAATTCCCAAGAAATTCTAAATCAGTAACTTCCAAAAGTTGCCACGATATAATTCTGATAAATTTACAAAAATTCAGTTTACAAATATTCTGATAAATTCTTTCCCAAATTTCGATTTTAAAAGTAAAACTAATTATCCTGAAGTGTGATAAACTAGTATTTCCTGTGATTTATGGCTCAGAATCCAGCTGATAAAAATTTGCACAAAATTCAATATATTTTCTCCGAAATTTCCACTGATTTCATTTTTCATCAAATGAATTCATTTATTTATCACAAAATACTAAGAATTTGCCACATTTTTCACAGACTTTCCTGCTGTACAACTTAGGCCTACTTTCTACACTTAAGCAATAGCATTTAACCACTGCCATCTATTGACCATTTTTCAAATTAAAAAATGTAGCCTTGAGAATTAGTCACAAATGCAATCAATCCAGACAAGTCTGGCCATCAAATAGGAATTTGCACACAGCAACAGGACATGACAAGGCCTAAAATTTATTAACACAACCAAGCTCATCTTATGCTCCTAGGCCTAATTAATAGCCATTTAAAAAAAGTCATAAAAAGTGATGCAAATGCATCTGGTAAAATTGGATACGCTAATTTACATGAAAACGAATGCATTTTCTCCAAATTTAATTATTTGGCATAGGTTGAATGACAAGGAATTTCTTTGAAACTTTTTGGTGTGTGTTACATCGTTTTTAAGACTATTATAAAATATGTATGCTACACGATAGTCTAAGTCAGCAAAATACACAAATAACAGCCTTTAATAGAAAAAACACATGTTCAGGATTAGGCCTAGTGAATTGTGCAAGTATCCCAGGGTCAAGGTTTTTTACTGCATTTTTGAATGGCATGCATTTCCCCAAAGCAACAAAACAACATCAAAATACTTGCTTCAGTGCAAAATCAATGCAAAGGACTAAATAATTGCAATGAAAATGGCACCTCCCACCTTACCATTAATCGATAACTCGAAAAACACAACAAAACTGGCTTCAAATCGATCAAAATCGTTGGGAGTAAACTTGGAAAAAATGCATTCACTGCCATTAAGTAAAATTTCAATTAGCATACCAAGATGGCGGCTACAGAATTTTCAAATTAGAAGAGATTTTTCAAAGAATGCAGTTAAAATAACACTACACACTAACATTGCTCGGTAACTCAAGAAAGCATGAAAATTGATACTTTAATTATTGATATCGGGGAAAGTAAACTTGGAAAAAATGCATTCACTTCCATTATGTAAAATTTCGACCAGAATACCAAGATGGCGGTTATCCAATTTGGTTATATAACAACAAAATTTTTTTGGAGTGAGATTTTTCAAAGAATCAGTAAAAATAACACTCTCCACACTAACATTGCTCGGTAACTAAATAAAAGCAATAAAATTATCTACTCAATTATCGATATTTTCGTTGAAAGTAAACTTGGAAGAAATACATTCACTTCCTTTAAAATAAAATTTCCAATAACATGTTGACCAGATAGTGGCCTTCCAATTCGATAGCAAGCAATTCAATTTTTTGGGATGAATTTTTCAAAGAATGCAGTAAAAATAACACTCTCCTCACTAACATTGCTCAGACTCAAGAAAGCATGAAAATTTACAACGTAATTATCGATATCGGGGAAATTAAACTTGTAAATAATGCATGCGATTCCAAAATTTCTAATAGCATACCAACATGGCGGCTATCCAATTCGGTTTATAAATACGTAACAACAAAATTGCTTTTGATGAGATTTTTCAAAGAATGCAGTAAAAATAACACTATACACACTAACATTGCTCGGAAACTCAAGAAAGCATGAAAACTGACCATTTAATTATCGATATCGGGGAAAGTACACTTGGAAAAAATGCATTCACTTCCATTATGTAAAATCCCGATTTGCATACCAACATGGCGGCTTTGCAAAAGCGTCAAACGAGACAGAAATATCCATTTGTTTACGAAATTTAGACTAACTTCGACAAAAATATCATAGATCACAACAAAAATAACAACCCCGGTTTTACTTATTTATAGCAAGTCGAGAAAAAATGCCGGATTTTTCATAAAATCGCTGCAGACTCCTGATGGATGCCAAGGATACGAAATGCGGCATGCAAAAGTGGACCCCAATATATCTTAAATCTGGTATAAATTCCCAGAATAAAGCATTTATCCACTAATTATTTACCTGTTTGGAAACTCCATGGTTACCAGATACTAGAAAACACGAGAAATACTCCACTGTTCAATTCCAAATGAGTGAACGTAACCGGGTGATAAATGCACAGCAATAACACAAATTCAAGTATGTAGCAATAATGGTAGCCAATCGAACGCATCCGAGCACATCTGGAGCTGAAATCCCGAACTTACTCCGTGCAACTCCGAATGATTTGGATTTTGGAATGATGCATTTATCATCGTACAATTTACCAAAAAGTAGTTTTTCATAAAGAAACATAAATCCACGCCTCATAAAACGAATTAATTGACACAATGGGGAAACTAAATTAGAAAATGTAATATACAATAATTGTATTTTCCCATTCGAATGGTTCGGTCCACTCGGTGCAGTAATCCGAATGAAACGAACACATCCGTTCGAAATCGTTAATAATCGACTACACAGGTCTGGCTTTGCAAACCGTGAAAAATCCAAAAAGAAAGCTCAAAATTGAATAATAACATAAATTAGAATTAATATATTCCAACTGCAACGTAAATCACTGGCAATAAACCGTATTTCCAACACGTTTTTTTAAAACGTTTTTCTCATACTAATGCAGCTGCGATCGGAGTCCCATATTGATCGAGTGTACATGCCAAGGCCGAACAGCTGGACCTGACTGAAATATTTATTTTGCAAACTATACGATGTGAATAACCCAACGGAATCCATTCCAGTAAACTAATATTTAGTTATACGATTTAAAAATATATTTTACAGTCAAACAATCCTATTTTGAAAGGTGTTTTTTTTTAGTTTTTCTACATTGCATTATATTGACAGATATTGTGGCGCCATCTATTGCCGGATTTGAACAACTATATTAATTTGGAAGTCCCGGGTTCAATTCCCAGCAGTATATGGTTTATTTTTTTATTTTGTAAAAAAGGCCGAACGCCTGTATAGAGTTCGTGGGAGTTACATGAACTTAGGAAGTGATTAAAATTATTAACAATTAATAACAATTAAATTGATGAATGAGAATATTAATTAATATTAAATAGAATCTTTAGCACAGTCAAGTGGTATGACGTCAGATCCTGGTTAAGTGTTCATTTATAATAATTGTGAAGTAATGAAGGCATGATTAAGACTATTCAACTTATGATTGCAATCAAAATTAACTATTAGTTAGTGGGATAATTATCTGCGAAGAACTGGTTATGTTTCAAACAAGTTTTACCACTCAATAAAATCTGTAATGAAGGTGATTGTCCCATTGGAAAGGGTTTTATGAAATAATTCATGAACATTCTGGTGTATTTTACGAAAAATGTTCCTTGTTTTTGTATTACAAAATATTGAAAAAAAAAATAAAAAAAAATAATTTGTTTTTATGATAAAAACAAGTTTAAATAAACTATATGATCAATGCTCAAATCTATACAATTCTTACAAATTTGCAATTTCACAAATAATTTTGAATCTTAGAATTTATTTACAAAAAACAAAAATTGTTTTTACAGAAAAACAATTTGTCCAAAGAAAAAACCATTTTTAAGTCTGGAAATCCTAGCGAAAAACCCTGGGGGAAAAAAGTCAAAAAACAAATTAATTTTAAAGAAAAAATAGTGCAGAAAAAAATACTTTGAAAATAAAATTCTGCAAAAAAAAAATTCCTAATTATTGCCTATACAACTTATATCCAAAACCATTTATATGCTATGCTAAAACTTGTTACTAGTGAAAAAATCTTGATTCAAAATAATTGATAATTAAGCAAAATTTACTGCAAAACCAATAGAAAACAAAACTGTTTACATGCATGAAAATGGAGGCATTTTCCTGTAAAAAAACATAGGCCAACCTACACCTTTCCACCATTATATTCAAAATCCAAAATTAACTTAAAAACTAAAGAAGTTTTCATATTTTTACCTTTTCTCAAGTCGATAAAACAAATAACCAAAATAACACTTTTTCCAAACTTAGGACACAAAAACACAGGTAATCCAAGTGAAGAAGAAATTCCTCAAGTTTTGCCCTCTACAAACCACAGTTAGTGTCAACCAACCACGTGTTTGGCCACCAAAAAACTTGTCTAAATTAGTCTCAGAACAGGCCCCAAATGTACCTGTTTCTCGATTTAGGACAGGACAAACCAGAAAAAGAAGAACTAATAATAAGTTCATTGACTATGCATAGACCTTGACATGGAAAAACAATTCAGCTCAGGAAAATTTTCTAATGGGTTGTTTTTCATTTGAAAATAACAGAATATTTCATAGTTATTTTTAAAATAAAGCAAACAATAGTGGAGAAGAGCTGCTAGAAATTCATATTTATGGGTATAGCAGACTTTTAAAAATACATGGAATGGCTTCACTTTTTCTCTATAAAATAGTCAAGTGTGTTGGATTCCTAAGATGGCTGACAAAATCGAATAGTTGTAATCATAGATCAATAGATGGCGCCACATATTTTTCGAAAAAAGATGGATGCTTCCTGTGAAAAGCATTTTCTATCAAATTAAGCTCCATCATAAATACATTTTTTGATTAATTAAAATTCAGATGTTGTTTTTTTTCAAATAAACTGTAATAATATGATATTTTTTTTAGAATTGCTATGTAGATGCAAATAAAATGCATTTGTATAAATATTTTCCATGTAAATAAAACGTAACTAAATAATATAACTAATATAATGTGAATAAACACAAGAGCATTCTCATATTGAATTCAATGTATTGCTAAAAGCTTTACTAAATACATTTTGAATATATTGTGAAATATATTTTTGATGTCATTATGAAGTGCAATGCTATGAGATTGTGGAAGCATTTTTAAATGCATTTTAGTATACATTTTCACCTAATAGGTCTATACAATTCTTTCTGTTTTGTTACTAAATTATTGTTGCTGATACATTTTTAAATATATTCAACATTATATTCAAAAATGTATTTAATTTTGTAATTAAGAAATGCATTTCAAGCCTGCAGCTTGCATTTGATAAATGCATGAGATAGCCTATAATTAAAAATGTATTTGATATTATATATTTTGTAAATGTTAAATATATCTTAATTCCCAATTTGGATATCTGAAACTATATTAATTATATATATTATAGTTAATATATTATTAATATATTAATACAAATTATAATATGAAATATATTTTGTAATTTTATACAACATAATTTTTTATATGAAATATATTTGTGGGACATTTAGATTCATTCCCGCATATTCAGTGGTATAATTTCAAGGCATTTTATCCCAATTTAATATAATTTTAATATATGAAATTTACAATTTTAATATATTTCGAAAGATACACAAATTGGGATTTTTGAATGTATTTATGCATATTCAGTGTTAACATTTCAGGATATTTTGCCCCAATATAGCATATAGCATATATCATATATTATTATACATAGTTGCAAATATACAATTTTAAATATATTTTGAAAGATTTGCAAATTGGATTGCAAATATATACGCTCGTATAAGTCCCAATTTGCAAATCTTTCAAAATATATTTAAAATTGTAAATTTGCCTAATAGTTGTATACCAATATTTGAAAGTTATATAATATTACATAATATAAAAATAAAAACATATATAATATATGTAATATATTCCCAATATGGATATATTATACAATATATATAATTTTCATCCCTTGTTGTTACAGTGCTATACAGGCATGCGCATTTGCCATTGGTTTAATGACTGTTATAAATGCTAAAACCTGTTGTAGTTAATTCTTTTTATTCAATTGACAAAGCAATTAAAGACGATATAATTTGGTGGAATAAATAATAAGAGAAAACCTTGAATTAGATTAATGTTTCGTTAAAACCCATATTGTGTTTGGTCAGCCTTGAAACGTGTTTCTAACAAAACCTGTTCCAATTGAAAACAGAACAATTCATGCACTGGTCATATTATGTTTTCAAATTTGATATCATTATTATATTCATCCATTTTTTTATTCTATTTATTTTAAAAGTATATGATTGTATACCTTTATTTCCTCCTGATGCATTAACATATTGTATAGTTTTTTTAAATAAAAGTATATTTTACTATATATTTTGAAAGGAGGCATAATTCAGGAGTAGCGAATGAGCCAATTTGTCAAAAATGATATGATAAGTGAACCATTGTGATCCTGGAAGTGTCCCTAATTAACCTAAATTTACTGTAATTACTTTAACCAATAATTGTTAAAGTTACAGAAGTGAAGAGTAGCGAATGTCCAACAAGGTGTCATCCCTAAAAGTTACAAGTAGTGAATGGTACCATTCGTTAGTTTATATTTTAAAAATTGCTCGTGGCCTGGATTTTTATAACAATCTCACATTCGCTACTTTTTTATTTTTGCATTCACTTTATTAAAAAAAAAAATTAATGAATGTGCACATTCGCTACTTGACACTTTATTTATGTCGCATTCCTGCAAACATAATCAAAGACAAAGTAACGAATGTGCATTTTAAAGCCTTCTATTTCTCAAATTACTTAAATAATTTACTAATTTAATTATTTTACACAAATTAGCACATTCCTTATATAAAATTTAGGGAAAATTTCACCAAATTTCAGCATTTTAAAATTTAATGAAAATTTCACCAAATTTCAGCCTTTTAACATTGTTTATTTCAAAATTGAAACTTTTTTTCCACAAAAACGCCTTTATCTCGAAAGCAACTTCCGGCTCATTCGCTACTTCTGAATTAAGTCCTCGATATAATTTTATCTTTACTTCCAGTTGGTTCAATCACATTTTGGAAATATTTAGAAAGTCAAAAGTATACTTATATTTGAAAAAAAAAGTATATTTAAGGGTGCTTTAATGATAAGTTAAAGAGTTCAAGTGAAAAATACCCATGCTCATTGACTATAATTTGGATCATAAGAATAAAAGTTTAAAATTATTGTTATTAAATTTATTTATAATTATTTGGCACTTGAATAATGCATTAAAAGACATTTGGCTACAAGCCCATTTGAACCATGTTCATGAAAATATTGTCAAACTAGGTAATGTGGCGCCAACTAGTTGTAAACAAGGAAAAACAACAACTACTCAAATATTCCAAGGTTTTTCAAAAGCATTTTAATGACTTTCCAAACATAATTTGGAATGATGAGGTACTCGTATATTTCAATTATCATTATAAATACTGTTCATGTTATTTGTCATAGACTTATGGTGCCATCTATGATGAATAACTTTCAACTAGCATTTATACTAAAACAGTATGGTTTCCCATGTTATTTGTCATAGACTTATGGTGCCATCTAAGATGAATAACTTTCAACTAGCATTTATACTAAAACAGTATGGCTTCCCATGTTATTTGCCATAGACTTATGGCGCCATCTATGATTAATAATTTTCAAGTACTATTTATACTAAGACAATATGGCTGCCTGTGCTATTTGTCAATTTATTTTCCATATAATTATGACGCCATCTATAGGGAATTACATCAACTAGGATTTAAACCAATCTTGCACAGCTTCCCATTTCCAAGATGGCGGATATTGCAGTTTTCCAGAAATGATGCATCATGGGAGTCTTGTTTTTAAATGATCAATTTGACTTTTGAAAGTTGAATTTCATGCTAGAAACCCCTTCTATATAATTCATCCCATAATGCACTGCTGGCCATTCTATTTGAGACCAACCAGTTTGTTGTGAGATGCATCTGATAGATGGCAGCATGAGTCTATGGCAAATAACATGGGCGGCCATTTTGTGTTAGTCTAAACTGCTTATTGAATACTCTGACAATAGATGACTTTTTAATTTTTCTATTGCTTTTGCTATAATGAGACTTATTTAACTTAAGACATAAAGTTACACCTAGTGGCCAGGAAGCAAACTATAGGCTGGTTCCAAAGCAAAATGGAACAAACCTTTAGTTACCTTCCTGGCCACCAGGTGACAATCATGATCTAAGATCAAGTAAGGTTATTTTACTGGTTTTTTTTCACCTGTTCTTCAAGGATGTAGAAAATGACATTCAAAAAATGATCAAAAGTTAGGACAGAAATAGAATGGTTATAAGAAAAGACATCACTAGTCATGTCTAGTTGACTAATTCTTAAAACATGAAACTGCTGAGTTGGCAAACATCAGTTGAAACACTTTTGGAACAACTTGTTAAATGTGATCCAACTTGTGTGTGCAGAAGGGGATGACTCACTCGGTCCACTTATAGTTTGGTTACCAAGGCTAACCAAGGCTGGTGTTTATGCCAAAAATCTCAGTGATGTTGCTTACATAATAATGCAATAGATTTTGAAATATACAAGAATTGGGGCAGTTATTGGTTTAAAAGTATATTGGGTAATGTATTTTAAAATGTATTTTTTAGAAAATATATTTGAAAATACATTTTATATATTTTTTGCAAAATATTTTACCAATATAAGCCTTTAAACTTGGTTAATGGCTGCATTTGTAATTCTCATGAGTTGGTTAATGGTTTTATTGTAAACAAATGCCTTGTGTAATGTATTTTAAAATGTATTATTTTAGGGAATATATTTCAAAAAGCATTTTATGTATTTTTTTTGCAAATATCTTACTGATATAGGTCTGATCTTGGTTAATGGTTACATTTGTAATTAAAATGAGTTGGTCAATGGTTTCTTTTAAAAATGCATTGTGTAATGTATTTTAAAGGTATTCTTTTTAGGGAATATATTTCAAAATACATTTTATTATTTTTTTTGCAAATATATTAGGCCTACTAATATAGGTCTGATCTTGGTTAATGGTTAAATTTGTAATTAAAATGAGTTGGTTAATGTTTTTTTTTTAAATAAATGCATTGTGTAATGTATTTCAAAATGTATTTCTTAGGGCATATATTTCAAAATACATTCTATTTATTTTTTATATTTTACCAATATAGGTCTGATCTTGGTAAATGATTAAATCTGTAATTAAAATGAGTTGTTTAATGGGATTTTAAAAAATGCATTGTGTAATGTATTTTAAAAGGTATTATCTCATGGAATAATATTTCAAAATGCATTTTATGAATGTATTTTATGCAAATATTTTATAAATATGGTTTAGATATTGGTTAAGGTTACAACTGTAATTCAATTATCTGGTTAATGGCTTTAAAAGTACTTAAAAATATTTACAAATGTAGTTTTATGGAATGTATTTCAAAATATATTTTATGTTCTTTTGCAAATATTTTGAATATAGTTTTGATATCATTATGTCTCAATTCCTGTATATTCATTTGCAAATGAGAATTACAAATGCATTATATTATGGAATATATTTCAAAATACATTTTTACTGATATACTTTTTTGCAAAATACATTAGATGTATCCATTATTTTATATTTTAAAATATTTAATATGCAAATTAGAACTATAAATGTATGATATTAAGGAATATATTTCAAAATACATTAGGCATCTGCAAATGCAAATTGCAAATGTATTATATTAAAGAATATACATTTTGCAATTGCAAATGCCAATTACTAATATTATTATATTAAGAATTATATTTCAAAATACATTGGTATATACGTGTATAATATTTAAAAATACATTAATTTGTAAATTTCCAAGGGCTTTCAGAACTTAATTTGCTGGCCAAAATGAACACAAACTTAATTCTTTTTTCAATTCATGACCTTTCAACCCTACAGGGTTGCTGAACCACTATATCAGTACCAGTATGACCAATTACCATGAAACCAACAACTCCATAGTAATACTGGTTGTACTGGATATTGGTATGTTAGCATTAGCCAAAGAATTTGAAAATACAACCAATATGTTGATTTTATAAATGCAAATATATAGAACACTGCTTCCAAAATATCAGTACTGGTAAGACCAATTACCATGATACCAATAATTCCAATAATACTGGTTGTGCAGGATATTGGTATGCTAGCATTAACCAATAAATGTATATACAACCAGCATCATATTAATATACCTGGCAAAAATATTGGGCCCATTTTTCCCATTTATATCAGTATGACCATATACCATGATACCAACAACTGCATAGTAATATTGGTTGTGCAGGATGTAACTGGATGTTGGTATGCTGGTATTAACCAATAACGTTGCAAATACAACATATGTTGAATTTATTAGTGCAAATATTTAGAGCACAATTTCCAATATATCAGTACCTGCATGACCAATTACCATGATACCAACAATTACAATAACACTGGTTGCGTGGGATATTGGTATGTTGACATTAACCAATGAATTTTCGAATACAACCAATATGTTAATTTTATTGGTAGAAATATTTTTAACACATTTTCCAATAAATGGGTATGATTAATTATCGTGATACCAACAATTCCAATAATGCTGGTTGTGCAGGATATTGGTATGTTGGTACTAACCAATAAATTTACATATACAACCAATATGTTTATTTTACTGGTACAAATATTTGGAACAATTTCTAATATATCAGTACCAGTATGACCAATTGCCATAATACCAACAATTCCAATAATACTGTTGTGCAGAATATTGGTATGTTGGTATTAGCCAATGAATTTGCAAATACAACAAACATATTCATTTTATTAGTGCAAATGTTTAGAACACAAATTTCAATATATCAGTAGGCCTACCAGCATGACCAATTATCATAATACTAATATTTCCAATAATACTGGTTGTCCAGGATATTGGTATGTTGGTATTAACCAATATTGTTGCAAATACATGTACAAACAATATGTTCATTTTACTTGTACAAATATTTGGAACAATTTCTAATATATCAGTACCAGTATGACTAATTACCATGATACCAACAATTCCAATGATACAGGTTGTGTTGGATATTGGTATACAATCTATGAACATGGTTTGGTTTAGCACATCCATTACCATACATGTATACTAAAATTGTTTATGTTCTTTTCAATTTAAAATATTTTTAGAAAAACATTGAAGGGGTTAATTTTGGCAACAACAAACCCTGGGTGCTTTGCACCAATTATGCGCTGTTTTTTTAGGAAAAATAAGTTCATAAAACACAGACAAAAATGTGAACAGATGGTCTTAATTGGGATGCTAATTATGCTAACAAGTGGCACCACCTCTTGGCTCGAATTGCAAGTATTTTTTGTTGGCAATGCTACAATGGAGTTCTATGTGGATTTTGGCATGTTTTGACATTTTTCGAAATGTTATTTAGTCATAAAAGTGATTTAGAAAAAGTTGACTGCAGCAATATATTTTTAAAAAAATTTGTTTTTCATTTTTCATTAAAATATTTGGTAAAAAGTATGCAAAGTTTGCCATTTTTCAGCCAATATTTGCAAATTAAAAAAAATCATATGCTAAAGAAAAATTTGGATCTCATTCTCAAATATTTGCAGAAATTTAACAGAAAAAAACTTACATTTGCATATTAATTATTAATATAATGCGAGATATTTAAATCTAGAAAATTACTAGAAAACCAGTTTACATTTAGAGTATTTAACATTAATTAGCAAATTAAAAAACAACTTAAAAGACTTTGCTTGAATTTAGCAAAATACATTTTACGAAAAACCGTAGAAATTTACCACGAAAATCTAAAAATTTGCAAATTAATTTTAAAAAAATGCACAGAATATTGCAAAATATTTAAATAAAGAATTACTAGAAAACCAGTTTATATTTAGAGTATTAAACATTAATCTGCAAATTTTGAAAAAATACTTCTGCTTGAATTTTGCAAAATATATTTGACTAATTTTTGTAGAAATTTACCATAAATAACGGAAAATTTGCAATTTTAATTATGACAAAATACACGAAATAATGCAAAATATTTAAATATATATAGAAAATGACTAGAAAACCAATTCATATTTATAGTAAACATTAACTTACATATTTTGAAAAATATTTCAAAGACATTGTATGATCGAATTTTGCAAAAAATATTTTTAAAAAAAATGGCAGAATTTCATTACAAAAAACTGAATCTTTGCGAATTAAATCCGAAAAAAGTTCAGAAACATTTGACAAATGTTTGAAAAATATCTGGAAGATTCTGCTTGAATTTTACTAAAAATGGCAGAAATTTACCAAAAAAATCAGCCCATTTTAAAATATGAAAAAATACAGAAAATATAATAGAAGAAATTCAAATCTTACCTTACTGGAAAACCAATTCATATTTAGGGTAAACATTGCAAATTTTGCAAACTAGTTCAAGACTATTCTCACACCCAGTCCAATTTTTTTACAGAAAATTGCACAAATGTCTACGAATTTGCACTAAAGTATATGGATGAAAATTGTATAAATCCATGCTTGAAATGTGGATCCCAGATATTTAAAATAATGGCACGAGGCCTCATTTTTCAGCGAAAACACATTGACTAATACGTATTTACCGAAAATCCAATGTTTACATTTTTATCAGAAAAATCCAGTTCTGATCTCATGATAGCGAAGTGCAAACACAGTCTGAACTGAGTACAGAAAGGATAAAGCAATTGGTCTAAATCCAAGTTACTAAGCAACCCTTAGATTGGCAAATTCAGCACAGATAACATAAGATATTTAGATGAAAAATTCCGTTACTGTGGTTACATTTTAGCAAAAAAAAAATTAAAGTCTAAATATAAATATAAGAGCAATGAAGCTGATATTTACATGACTGAAAGCAATAGACCAAAAATAGATTCAAAAAGAAAGACAAAATAGCCTACAATGACTTAACTAGTGAAATAAATTTTTTTTAGCAAATTTTGAAAAAAAATATATTGAATGTTTGAGTTGTGCAATCTGCAAGAGCTCAATTTACTGAAAATTTTTGAAAATTATTTGCAAAAATTGTCAAAAAATAAGAGAAAAACTTGATTTAGATTTTTAAATTTTGTAATTTTTTGAAAAAATGCAATGCATTGAAAGTTTTCAAAAAATGTTTACAAAATTTGCAAACATAACAAACTGGGTTTTTATCTTTTGAATTTTTTGAGTAGTTAAAATTTTGCAAAAAATCAATGTACTGAAAAAGTTTTTTTAAAAAAATTGCAAAATTTCTGCAATATTTGCAAAATTTAATTTTTGATTTGTGAAAATTTGCAAAAATTCAACGCTCTGAGCATTTTTGAAAAAAAATTATGTAAAATATATATATTAAACATTTGCAAAAATTGAATTTACTGAAAAATTTGCAAAAATGGTTGCAAAATTTGCCTAAAAATAAACGAAAATATATATATATTTTTCAATTTTCAAGTTGGGACAATTTGCAAAATAAAAAATTTAATGTATTCAATGCTAGCTAGCGAAAAAATATTTGCGAAATTCGCCAAAACAAAATAAAAGAAATGACTTTTTATTTTGGATTTGCGAAAATATAGGCAAATTCCAGTTACTGAAAACTTTCGAAAAATATCGGCAAAATTTGGCATAAAAAATAAGAATAAACCAGTCTTTTGGGTTAACATTAGCAAAAATTCTATGCCAGGAATACTTTTAAGAAATATTTGTGAAAATTACTAAAATAGGAATAAATTCAGTTTACAGAAAACTTTGGAAAATATTTGCAAAATCTGCCAAAAAAAATCAAATAAACTTAGCCTTGAATTTTTGGACCAAAAGTTGTAAAAAGTCAATGCATTGAATATTTCAAACAATATTTTCTAAATTCAAAAAAAAATTATAAAAGAAACCAGTTTATGAATTTGTATTTATGAAAATATGGAAAAATTCAATTTAGGCCTACTGAAAACCTTGGAAAAAGATTTGCAAAATTTGACAATTGAAAAAAACTATAGGATTTGAGTTTTATGAATATTCAATGCATTGAATACTTTCAAAAAGTATTTGCAAAATTTTCAAAAATAAAAGAAACTAATGTATAAATTTCTAATTTTTAGAAAAATTTGCAAAAAGATTCAATGCATTGAATACTTTCAAAAAGTATTTGCAAAATTTTCAAAAATAAGAGAAACTAGGCCTAATTTATAAATTTCTGATTTTTAAAAAATTTGCAAAAATTTAATGCATTAAAAGCTTTGTGAAAAATTTAACAATTTTCACACATTCAGTAGGCCTACTTATTTTTTCAAAAATAGTTATAATCTTTCATAATTTTTCACATTTGAAGCATACATGGTCACACTGGTTCCAATGAAAAACTCCCTTTCAAAGACTTTCAAAAAAAAAATCTTTCTTAAAATCCTGTAATTGCAGTGTGACCAACCTAATAAATTCCACCACCAGTGGCAGTGTGACCAACCTAATAAATTCCCCCACCAGTGACAGTGTGACCAACCTAATAAATTCCCCCACCAGTGGCAGTGTGATCAACCTAATAAATTCCACCACCAGTGGCAGTGTGACCAACCTAATAAATTCCACCACCAGTTGTGACCAACCTAATAAATTCCACCACCAGTTGTGACCAACCTAATAAATTCCACCGCCAGTGGCAGTGTGACCAATGAAAAATGCCCAATTTTTTTTATAGCTAAATTAATAGATAAAGGTTCTTATCTTACCGTAGTCTTTTCCACTCGGTACCTTCCCATGGTCTTGACATTGCCAGAAGATGAAGAAGCAGGTTTAGAGTTTCTTGGCAGACTTCTTGTCTGTGAGGAAGATGCAGTCACGTGAGCAGTGCCATTGTCCTCAGTGGTGTTATAATCCTCGGGTTCTTCGGCAATTTGAGGAAACATTTTGGTATTTCTCATGGTCATCTGGGGACCATCACTATTTTGACTCTCCCTGTAATCCAAAGAAATATAGAGAGGTGAATTGTGAAAACAATTGTTAAAAATATAATTTATAATATATTTTAAAATATATTACATGCATGTAATAAAAATATATATTAAAATGCCTATATATATATAGCCAACACTATTTATTTACCCAGTGTAAGTTTATACATTTTGGAAATATATACATGAATTGGAACAACTAGTGCTGTTGAACTAATGTAATCTAAAATGTATTTTAAAATATATTAAATACATTGAATAAATATATATTTATATACAATAAATATATATAAATGTCGATTAGCTACAACCAAGATATTGGTCTATGTGCAAGTGTAATACATTTTGAAAATATATACATGAATTGAAACATCTAGTGCTGTTGAAAATGTATTTTAAAATATATGTTAAAATATATAAAAAATATAAAAAATGTTAATTTGATACATCCAAGATGTATTGGTCTAGGGACAAGTATAATACAGTTTGAAAAAATATACACGAATTGTAACATCTAGGGCTGTTGAAAATGTATTTTGAAATATATGTTTAAATATATTAATATACATAAAATAAAAGTCAAATATATGTTAAAATGCCATCATTGACTCTCTTGCATTAAGAGTAAAATATTTTGTAAAGATAATATAATTACATGACTTAGAAATTATCAAAACTTAATATATTTCAAATATTTTAAATATATTTAGGTCTACACAAACAAATATAAGTTCTATTATAAATTAATATATTTACTGTAAATTTATTTAGAAAGACATTTTTATTCCATTTTTATATTATTGTAGTTTAAACATTTTCAAATATATTCAATAAAATATTTTATATTCTGTTCTATTCTATTCTAAATTTTATATTATATTATTCATTTTAAAATGCAATCAATATCTTGGTTTTAATGGAATATATATGCATGGGCATTCCGGTCCCAATATACCAGCAATTTTAAGCAATTCAAACATTTTAAACAATACTGGTTTAACTGGTGTAATAGCATACTGGCCGGTACTGACACTTTCACTGGACAATATTAACAGAATATTAACTTACCAAATTATGCATAAATCAGACATTATATATTATAATCCACAAAACATAACCACAAACCAAGTTAAAAATAATACTAGTGAATTTTCTTTTAACGAAATACAAATTATTATAAATTCGAGCTTTTTTTTAGAAATATAATTTGTACTCAATTTTCACCTGTTAAACGCAAACTCAAAGATATTAACACAACTTCATAGGATTCAACCACAAAGTGACAAAGTTTAACTTTGTGGTGCTTATTTTATTAGATAATATAATTTATTTTTGAAATTGAAGAGTATATTTGCACAGCTGGTGTTTACCTTTGAATATTATAAGGAAACTAGTATTAAATTTTAGTTAAAAAAATAACTCATAGATGGAGCCAGTGATGTTTGCAATAATATGGTAAAATGGCGGCATCTAGCATTTTAGAAAAGTCATGATTTCTGAAATACGTTAAATCTGATGAAAATTTTAATTTTTATGCCCATCTCAGCTACTGGTTTTCTTTATTTATAAAATAAGGATCCATAGGGAGGATCAAAATTATGAAAATATTCTTAAGGGGGCTGTCCACACTTTTAAAAAATGCATGCTCCTATGGGAATCTCCATGTTAACTAACGGTACATATT
>JAQIXP010001646.1:0-17574 GCA_034700285.1 Proteroiulus fuscus | reverse complement strand
GCATAAGAGACACCAGAATTCACTTGACACATACCTTGATAGAGAGTAACCCTTCGCTAGGGGGAAGCACCTTAGCACGTTAATGTAACATTTGTATTGTGTACTTCTGCTGGAAGGTGGCTCGGTTTCAATTAAAAAAATTTGGCATTTCATTATAATTAATCTATGATATACAAATCCAAAAAAAAAATGAAAAATTCCTTTGAAAACATTTCACCAAAAATGGACAAATAAAATGTGGCAAATTCCACCACCATGCACCACCTCTTGCTATGATCTCGGTCTCTATAAATATACTACGAGCGTAGCTCGGTTACCAGGGACTTTATATAAACATCAATTTAACGATGTTCTTACTGAAACATACCTATTTTAGTGAACAATGTATGAACACATAATATACTTTCTATAACTTTAATGTAATCATATAGGCCTTGATTTAAAATGGTCCATTTTACTGACAGTATATATGTATAGCGCCCTCTACTGGATAAAATTCACCAGCCCTCATGAAACACGCAGACGTGCATGTCCTAGAGGGCACCACCAACTTTCAATGTCTGTTGAAATTGATGGGAAAATGGCGCCTAACATGTATTTGGCAAACGTGTTCAAACGATTTCTTCAATATGGAAATTCTGCTGCAATTAATTATCATTGTCACAGCCATTCATATTTAATAATAGTAAGTGTGTACAATTTAAATATTACTTGCTACAAGGTGGGACTTTCAAGTTTTACCAATTTTGTTCTAAAATTTCAATTTCACAAAATCGATAACAATTTACTTAAATTGCAAATTAATATTTCCGTTCATTAAAAATGGGACAGTAATAGCTTTACTCGTAAAACTTTGCACGGTCCCTGACATTAACTTTTCTGAGAACAGATTTATAAATATTTTACAGATAATGTTACAGCAAGGATTCAAGTGACAACTTATTCTTTTATTAATAAATTCACATTATGTGGATGTAAAATTGGTACCCATGCACCATCACCACCACCAATCAGAAATAAACAAAGCACAAAACTTCAGGACAAAGTTTGGCAACATCTCAACGTTTATAACGAAGTTATGCAATTTTACTCATATATGGACTAATGCGAAGAAGCGGCTGCAAAAAAATAAAAGAGGAAAAAAAAAACAGCTCTATCCATTTTTGTTTGCTAACTTTCTTTTAACACTTCAATGTGAAAATCATATTCAGGGCCTTGTGCATCCCTCCTACTTCGCCCATAACTTCGCCCCCATTGTCACCATCCATATACACCCTCCAAACAACCAAACATAAATGGCATAAAATGATATTAATAAAATGTTGAAAATATGAGAGAATAACTAGTTATACTTTGTTCAACAAAAGACTGGTCTTAATAATTTTAGAGAACCAATCAGAAAAATCCAACTATGCAATGTAATAGGCCTATACTTCAAAAAGAGAAGATAAAAATTGACTTACCTTATTTAAAAAAAAAATTTAATTTAAATTATTCTAAGAGAGTATTTATAGTTACTAACTGTCTTACAGTGGGGAGTTTCAGTTGAGGGTTAGCTGTAAGTCGCAGGTTAAACTAAGAATTAGCTGAAAATAGCTCCATTTTTAGCTAATTCTCAGTTTAACCTGCGACTTAAAGCTAACCCTCAACTGAAACTCCCCACTGTTAGAAACAATCAATTAAGTTTTTGTTATTTTATTAACTGTAAGTAAATACCGCTTGATCAGGGATAATCTTTAACTATCGATCGATTTAATAAAGTGTGAGCAGGTGTTATTTATAGGCTATTTTGGCGGTGTGATCGGATCATGTGTGTTTGCATGTGATATGGTTTACAAGTGGTTCTTAACTAATCATCTAACTTATAACCCAAAAGCAAAAACGCAAACGACTGCTTTCTGTGATCTCATTTGGTACTCTTCCCTATCTAGGTAATTACAAGTCGGTAACCCTTTTTGTTACCTTGAACTGTGATCCTGCACACAAAAACGACTAGGCTACCACAAAAACGCTTCAGCTTCAGACCATGTAGCCAAATGGTTACGCGGTCATGCATAATGCAAAAATACATGTATTGTGTGATCAATTGTGTACCCTTCGTGTACCCTAATTTAATGGACCCTTGCAATAAGTTCATTATTGTAAGGTTTCTATTTCTTACAATAATACACATGCACTGTTAGCTATCCCTTATGAATTTCTGGTAAATAGTTCCTGTGATATAATCAATGGATTCTAACTTCAAGCAAGTATACAGGAGACGAGTTTGAGAAGAGAATGCATGATCCTATATTGCTGGAGGTTTGGATGTTAATGCTGAAAATTGTCATTATTAAATATTAAGATAAAAAATGATGGATCACTCCCCAACACATACATGCAGTATGATGAATTTATCCTTGACTTTCCCTGACAAAAAATGCTGCTTTTTCTGACAAGTTTCTTTTCTGACTTTTTTCAGGCGAAAAAACTTTTCAGACAGGACTATATAGTTTTCCTAAATGAAAGCAACAGGTTGCAATATATATAGTAAAAGCACAAAAGTAAAACCAAGTCAATTAACAGTATTGAAGATGGGCTGCTCATCATGCAGTGGTTGGATTTACATCAACATATTATTTTTCCATGCTGGATTTCTGCAAGGTTAGTTGTAATACTGCATGCAAGTCGAAGTACCAATTCAAGCGGGGAAACAAATAATTATAGTCTATAATCTATATACAAATTTTTATGCAAGTTCTATTTACATTCCATATGAAATTGATTCTGCAGAAATTATATTCAAAACTAAAGTGACAAATTTCTTAGAAACATCTACATTAAAGTTCTGAAGAAAGCTAAGAGCTTCATTACGATTTCTGGCGAAGATCATGTTTCTTCGTATAAAACTTTAAACCATACTGACATTTCTGAAGTACTGGTACGTAAGTAATAAATTTTTTCAAAAATATTTTATAAATAATTATAATCAGTTTTCATATGGAATATCATTATTTTGCAAATTAGTTACTTTAATTTTACATAATTTTGTCCTTTAAAATTTTCATATTTTTCACACAGTTTGTGTTATTTTTAACGTATTTTTTTTAATATTCAGATTTTCATAACAATTTACAGTCCTGATATATCGTATATATTTACTTAAATAAGGCCTTGCATTTTATTTTTCAAAGAAACATTTTAAAAAACTAAAATATTTTGAAAATATTTAATCGAAAAATGACAGTTTCTTAAATTCCAGGTATCATCAATAAATGCAATCAGCACATTTTTCTTAAACATTTACTTAAGTCAAGGCCTGTTTCTCGTAACTGGATCAATGCAGAATGTAAAATCATATATTTAATTAAAATTAGCTGACAATGGGGGGACTGTATGGCGCGGAGACATATTAGTTTTCCTGCGTTAATTATTTATTAAGAAAATTATAATAACATAAGATGAGTGCTAATTTAAAGCAGTATGTATAGACTATATTTACATTTTAATCATGGGAAAGTAAAGAGTTACAAGGTGGTACAAGGGCCTTATCAACTGATTAAAATTAATTTTGTATTCTGTGAGAACGAGTATCATGCTAGTGACTGGCACACATTCATGAAAGAGAAATGTACAGGGTGAGTGAAAAGAAGGGCAAAGAACACAAGATATTCTCTCCGTCATTGCAATCCCAATTCAAATTTTAATAAGGACTCCTGTGAGATTTAAGATGTTGAAACTTTCTCCAATGTTTCTCTACTTGTGACTCACCCTGTACTAGGAGCAAACGCACAAGTGTTAAATATTTATTATTTCTTACGTTCAATAAGACAATGGAATAATCTTCCTAAAATAGTTCAAAATTATTAGGAATTAAATTTAACAATAATGTTTAGGAAATTGGGATTAAGTTCCCTATCAAATGACATCATAATTGCTAGTCATAAGGTACCAAAATTTAATTGCATATTTGTTGATCAGTTATTACTGCATCAAAATTGGCGTGACGTTTTTAAAGGGAGAGTCCCACTTTGTAACAAGTGATATTTAAGTTGTTCACACTTGCTACATATGATTGGCTGAAACAATAATAAGTGCAACAGTTTCCATATTGAAGAAATTACAACGTTTGCCAAATAAACATTATGCGCCATTTTCCCACAGATTTCAGCAGGCATGGATATTTGGTGGCGCCCTCTAAGGTATGCATGTCTACGTGTTTTATGAGAGCTGATGCCTTTTATCCAGTAGAGGGCGCTACACACAATCAGTAAAATGCATTTAGGCATTTAGGCTATTTAGGCTTTGCATTTTCATCCAAATCCATGTATTCAGGACATTTTATTTATTGATTGGCATGGGCTCTAATTCAATTGCAATTTCCGTGTCTTTCCTACTAATTTTTCATGCTCTTCCTTCTATAACCAACTTCTTTCAAAGTGGGACTTTCCCTTTAAACAATCAACCATTCAATTATAAGTATCACAATTTGGATTTCTTAGAAAAGAAATTGTAGGTAAGAAATGGTCAAGATAAAACTTAGGACGTTAGATAAACTTAAAACTTAAGAAAAGGTCTTGTTATGTAGCAAAAATATTTCCTTGACTTTTCTTAAAAATTTCACTGAGCATTTGTATAGTCATTTACTTTTTTTTGGAATACATTTTGGTGATACTGCATGTATCCTTCTTTTCCGCATAAGGGAAACCTAAAGGTCAGCCTAAATAGTTGATTAAAACCTAAACTTCCAGGCAAGTATGACTAATCCTGAAGTATACAAGATCTAGGTATTGCACAAAGCTAAACAAATATAAAAATTAGCCACATCCATGACAAGTGTAAGAGTTATGTTTTTTCAGTGATTGCCTTAAACTGGTATCTCCAACCTTACACAGTGCCTTATTGAATATTCAAGTGAGTGCAAAAGGTGCCATTTTTAGTATTGTCCTACGAATTTCACCTTAGGCCCACATAAAATCGAAAGTCAAACCCTCTTATATGTATTAAGCATTAGCCATCATAATATAATGTACACATCTACACAATAGAAGTAATCAAGGAAATCGTTAAGAAAACCAATTAACAGCTCAAGTACGGAATACTAATTACAACATTTAAATTTAGATTCTGTTTATGTAATAAAGGGAAATTTATTCCTTTAATTTAATGTTCAATAACGCTATAATTCATAAACTAAAATTCATAAAAATTTGTAATAACATATAATTTTTTTTTTAAATCATTTGCCTACATCACAGTCCTCCTCCCAAAAATGTTTAAATCAGCAAAAAAACGTGTTATGCAGTAAATTGGCCTCCCTATGATGTCAGATATCGGCTCAGAAAGGATACAAGCAATGCATGGTTATTTTTAATGCATCAATAAAAGAGATACAAAATCTTAATCTTATATACACTGGCCCATGACTGAGTTTACATTTTAGGTATACATGTAACCAATTGCTTAAATATATATTATTTTTATCTAGGGGGGAGTGAAGGGAAATGCATTAGCCTATAGCATTTAACATTTTACCTATAGCAGCCTGTCCCAGATTGGGCTAATAATAAAAATAATATTGCCAAAAACATTTAACAGAGTTGTTACACTATTTTTTTTTTAAATTTTCTTCCTTGAGGTATTCAGATTTTCCAAAATTAATTTTTACAACGTACTTTACAAGCTTTTTTCAGAAAAAAATTTTAACTTTACCAACTTTGAAAAATGAAAACAGTAATTATCTATCAGAAGGCAAAGACTAATTGAAAATTTAAAAGACACGTTACTTTAGCATTTATAAAATTTTCTGATTAATTAATTTATTTCTGCTTTAAGTAAACTTTTCATCTTCTCCGAAGTTTCAAAACTGTAACGATCATGAATGGTGTACTAGCAGATAGTCTGACACCAAACCTTAAAAGGACAATCATGAATGCATGGCACCAAAAAGATGTAAAGTTAACAACCAGGGACTTATTTCATCAAGACTTTAGAATCTAAACTCCTGAAGTTCAATCAAGAATCCAAAAACAAATATTTTCATGGAACAAAACCAAGAAAAATGGCTCCATGGAACATTTTCAATCCTGAAAATCTATCCACTCCCATGAAAGATTCTGGCTTGAGACTGAGGATTTTAAGATTATAGTCTTGATAAAATAAGGTCCAGGTTCTCTCTGCATAACTTCAAGGTTTTTAATCAACATTGACTATAACCTTACTCTATAGGAAATAGTTTAACAAAGTATAAGCTAACCCTAGTGGTGCAATGGAATGCTTTAATAAAAGACTTCAGCACTCTGGTATCCAAATTGTAAGTCGTCTGATGATATTTAGTTTTTATTTGCCTTAATTCATGCTTTGGAACCCGAGGAGCACGAAACTTGCACGTACTCTGTTACATGTTCCATTATTTAATTTGATTTCCATGCAAATGGTAAGTGTATTAGCTCACCAGGAGGCTTTCATATTGTGCCTCTAGATGGCCCTGAATTAAACGCAACCAATGATGGTTTTAAAACTGGCAATTTTTTTCAGAGGAAACTGAAGGACGTTCTCCAATGTCATCTATCTCACCTTGACATTTCCAACTTTGTCAATTGATTAGGAGGACCATCATAAGATAAAAGACTTTGCCATACACATCACTCGCAAGTCCATGTCAGATATCTTAAGTCGACGTTAGCAATACCGTTTCCCCCAAATTTAGTGAGAGAACCAGTGCACTGAAATTTACACCTTCACTGATTCTTTTTTTAAATTTTTGTTATGTAGGACATAGTAGTATAAATGCATGATTACATCTCATCTGTAATTAAAATCTAATTAGGAAATCCATTTTTAAAAGCACTTTACAGCCAAATTTGTCTTATGTACGCTCGTATAAAGGTATCGAAAATTGGTCCATTTCATTCTTCCCATAAAATAGCTTTTACCATGTACTTGTTTCGTACATACATTGGTCAGCAATTAGGTGCTAAACACGTGAAACGTGCACTTGGGATTATAATGATAAGACATTAAGCTTCTAGATTACAAATATTGCAAGATAACGTTTTTACAAGTTAATAAAAATGTATGCAAATTACAAGCATTTTGATAGAAAGTGGGTTTTTCAATACAGGTACGATTGCACATCATAAAAGGTCAAATTACTTAATATTTTAGTAAAATAATGAAATTGAAAGTCAATTAAAAAACATTTATCATTAAACTGTCAGTTTTAAACTTTATTATTGAATTATAGAAAAACTGCAGAATTCGAATCAATTACCATGGATTGACAAGAAGAAATTTTAAAAGCACCATAGATGTGTCCACACTATATCACAAAAATGTTATATAGCAAAGTTATACAACTTGTTACAAAAAGAGAAGAAAAAAAGTTATAACATGACGTCATTAAACATTTTTCTTGGTATATTATCCATAGTGTATCATTCAGTAACACGATAACGTGTTACTACGTTATTACGTTATATAACGAGTTGTACAACAAACTTATAACAACTTTCGTTATATAACAATGTATAGTGATATAGTGGGGGCGCACCTTAATGCTCTATTCCCAATAACTGAGAAAATATTTTGAGTAAAATTTAAAAACAAACAGAAAAAAAAACATGTCTGCATGGAATTGACCAAAAAGAGCTATAGGACTACGTATAATTGCAAGACATTTTTATACTAAAACAATGCTACTATAGATTATTACAACCTTTTTTGCCTGATTTTAAAAAGTTTTACTTTTTACCTCAATGCTTGTTTGACTTTTTATGTATTTTTGTCTCATTAAACATTTGAATTTATTCTAATTTATTTTAGTAATAAATCGAGCAATGAATCTTCCAGATTTATGAGCTATTAATTAAAGTCACAACATAAAAGTTTTACACTGAAAATTTCTGACAATCCCGGACCACTTTTGATCAATTCCCCAATTAAATACGAATAACTCAAGTAGCCTAATCATAATTTCACAAACAACAACATTACCAGAAGTTTCAGGGGACATTTTAAGTTACATTGGAGCTAACCTTCATTTTTAATTTTAAAAAAATCTCATGAAGAAGAAAAAATGCATCTTGGAAAATAAAAACTAGCCAACTTGATCGGAATTTCACATCACCAAGAAATCGATTAGCAAAATTATAGCCAATAAATAAACAAAAGTAAAAGCTAAATAATTTCATGATTGTTGGAGGTGTACATGGGGTATAGCCTATCCATGAATGCATCAGTTCAATATACATTAAAAAAAATAAGTAATTTTTTAATTTGAAAATTTTGGATTATCGGCTTAAGCTTACAGGAGAATACGTTTTCAAAAAATTTAGCACAAAGATGGTAACGTACGTTGCTAGCAATTCTCACTAATAATATAATTGTAAGCCATGCATGTTGGGGATTGAATTTCGAGAACACCTGTCTAATTCAATGATTGACCAGTTTGATGGTGCTCTGGGGAGAGCCACTGAACCCACCCAAAACACTATTCCGATGCAAACCAACAACAACAAGTATATGGTCAGTTGAATTCAATATGGACACCTGCATGCATTAAGGTAAGTGACAGATGTCTTTTTCACATGCTAACAAATTAAACAGGAAATTCTGAGCAATAAAAATTATGGATCCATCCATCCATAGCTAAATTTCATACAAACGAACATCCATTTTGCTCGATGCAACATGTCAGTAACACACAAGTCTAAGGTTACAGCTTATGAGCTGCTTACTCTTGGTCAAGATGGACATTCATTCATTAACTGACACTCAAAAAAGCTTCTCAGCATAGCACCAACCTTGCTGGATTTGCCTACCTACAGGGGTTATACCAGCTTCCTAACACTATTAAAATTCTCTTTCCTGAACTTTCGAAGTTTTACAAAACTAAGGTTTTTTTACAAATTTTTTTTAGCTTAAAGGTGCATTATCCTAAAGAAATTTTTGTTCAAAATGGCGTCCAATGCACGTGCATATTTATGCTACAAGTAATTAGCTTGCATTTTGAGCTTCGTTTAGGAACAAAAATTTTTCTTTCGAACCGTGCAGCTTTAATAAAATTGAAAATAAACTTTTGGTGAGTATTCCAGGTACATGCACTCAGAAATGAATCCTAAATTTTCCCTGAGCTGAACTTACTTTTCATCTTCCCTGAGTTTTCCAGGTTACAACTCTGTTAGATTAGACACTTATTTAGTAAAATTTGGTTTTATTTACTATTCCGTCACCCACATAAATGTAACTTTCTCAAATTGTAATGGTTCCTTGGGAGCAATGCAAAAAAGCACGTGGTGAAAATGCATAGTAACGTATACCGGTATTAGCATACTGGCTATATTCGTCATCTACGCAAACCAATGTATTCTGCAGACTAATGTAAAACCAGCTGGCACAGATTCAATTTTGAAAAAGCAAAGTGATATGAAAAAAAATTTACATCACCTGATGTGTAACTAGAATAATTTTCAAGCTGGTTTGCTCTGGTATAGTAATATACCATATAATATTATACTGCAATAACGCAGGTTCCATTCGCACGCTTATTCAGCTTTGGAACCAGTTGAGCGCGTGACTAACACGTGCAAAAATCGGGCACGTTTCTATGGAATATGCACGTGCACTCCACGTGCTCAACTGGTTCCAAAGCTGAATAAGCTTGTGAATGGAGCAAGAATAGCAACGAGTTAATAAACAACCACCAAACATGCAGGGCTTCGGTCATTGCAAATTTCCATTGAAATAATAACACACTTGTTGAACACGAGATAGGCACGTGCACATTTAAAAAGGGAATGATATAGGCCTACTGCATACACTATGAAATTTACGGAGTCTCGAATGGACCAAATCATTTCCCAATACAAACACGTGCTAAATTGCTAAAACTTTCAATTAAACTCTTATAAAGGAGATAACCCTACTACTACACAAAGCAATAAGTTTGATTAAAATTTCCACTATAGCGTGGGTTATCTAATAAAAATGTAAATATAATAAGAAACTATCAAAATGTGAGTATAATCAATTCGTGCTAAGTAATAACCAAGCGTTTTTAATATCAACAAATTTGTTAATTTCTACAAATTGTGTATTTTATAGATTTACAGCTTAACCGAGTTATTAAATGATTTTGATATAGAAAATCAAATTAAGAAAGTAACCAAAAACGGATTATAAAATGCAGACGTAAAAAATTAAAAGCGACATAATGGCCAAAATTATTGCTCATAAAACACACGAGATGGGATATTTGATTACTTTCACCTGCGATCATATAAATACATGAATCTAACAGTATATTAACTAACACACATAACATTTTAACACGGGGAAAGTATTATCGACTGAATATAACTATTTTTAACAACTAATTTAATTTGATAAATAATTAAAAAAATAAAATAAGCGTGTTAAAACTTACCGAAACAGTAAAATGGTCTTCAATAAGTGAAGATAAAAAGAGTTATTAAAACTATCTGAGCATAGGGGGCGCAAAACATTGGCCATGTGGGCCTACGTCAAAAGACACAAACGACAATAAAAGCAAGCTAAACGATTGGACAAAACTTACAAGTTCACGTGACAAATAAGCGCCAACACCACTTATTTTGCCATTTAAAAGTATGCAAATTTGAAATTAAAAGTCAAATTACACGCCCTTGTTTAAAAAAATTAAATATTAAAGTTCAAATACAAGAAAAATATAGGGATGTTACTACTTAAAAAGTAACATCATATTTATAAATAACTAAAAACTAAAATATAATCTATAGTAACAAAAGGAAAGTTTCTCTAAATGCAATTTTTTTTATATATTTTTGTCGAGTATCATTTAAAAAATTCTACAATAACTCAAACTATACGACAAAATGCCTTTAGGGGCCTATACCAAAGTAAATTAAATTTCAAATCCTTATTTTATTCATAACATATTGGAGAAAGTTTATCCGGAAATTATATGAATTATATCCTCAGAAACAATTCCTGAATATTCCTGAATATATTTTTTCATTAAAAATTTCATAAACACTATATATGTTATGCCCCTATTAATAAATAAAATTTTAAAATTGTATTAACTTTATCATTACATGCATGCAATTAATATACCGGTAACTTTATTTTCCATGTTAAGAAAATTTTGCCATGCAAGTGTATAGCCTATATAGGCCTACTAAGAACATAATTATTAACATTAAACCCAATTTATATATTGGGCAAGTTTATGTTAATTAAGTGAATGAAAATTAATTCTGTATTGCAGTATAATCTATCGATATAGTTTATATTCTGACTCAAAAAACAAGCTGGGCAATGAATTTTAATTTTTCTAATTACTGAACGTAACTAATCAGTTGTGTGGGAGTGTAATTTTCTGGAAAAAATACAGCATTGAAAAAAAATGCAGCAATTATATTTGAAAGGCAATATTATCGTTACTTTATTAATTTTACTGCTTAATTGATTTATTCATCAATAATTAGCTGATTAGTATACGAACAAGCAGCATGTATACATACAGCCGGCTGCTTGCATTATTATAATAATAACAGATTGGTTTCTACATATAATTTAGTAAACAAAAACAATGAATGCCGTTGTTACTAAATTAGTAAAAGAAGGGCCTCTACAAAAGACATTCAAGGTGAGTTCTTACCTTCAAAACCCCAGGCTAAACATTTCTCATTAATTCACATTTTCACAGATTCGATGCAAAGCAATTTAGAACACAGAATTTATATTAATAAAAATATTTTTTTTTTCAGATTATTGACCATATATATCAAGTAGATCACATAGAGAGAGAGAGAGAATGTGTATAACAAGTTACACCCATTTACAACACAAGAAGCTCCAATTGCACTTTTGGGTCCGACCGACTCAATTAAGTCCGACATCAATTTAACTAATTAGTTGTAAAAGTAATTCCATTTGCAAAAACAAAAAACTTTTTTTTCCCTATATCGTGAGTGAAAAGTAAAAGTTTTACACCCCCAATGCAAGCAAGCGCTTTAGACTACGTGTGATATCAGTCGCATTTCATATTTCAAAATGTTTCTTTTTATGATTTCGTGCATGAAAAAAAGAGCAATAAACCTTCTCCCTAATATTACACGAGAGAAGTCCTGACATCACACACAACACAATAAACTGCTTTTGCTATATAGCAATTAAAAATCTTCAATAGTACAGAAAGAAAATTGTAATTAAAAGTTTCTGGGAATAAATATAACGACGTTTCTATACTTACTAAATATGAAAAAGTGCATGGCTATATAACATGTCTGCAGGAACTTGTGTAAAGTCAAAAAAGTATTATGGTTTAAAAACCCCTTTGAATTCAATATTTTTTTATGCTTCAAGATATGGTAAAAATCTGATCAATTTTAATGTTTTCAAAAAATTAGTTCCACTGACTTTTATTTAAAAAAGTCGTGATCATCAAATGATGTGAATGACATGAAAAATTATTACATCCACTTCCAAGCTGTTACTTATAGGTAACTATGTACCAAGAATTATAGTTGACAAAGCATTATTTATGCTTTTCGGATTGTTTTTATTTACTAATATGCACAATTGTTTATCTAAATATTTGTGAATAGGTCCCATAATTAGTATTATGTCGATGGCTTAGAGCACAAGTAGCGAATGAGCCATGTCATAACAGTTCTCGAAGCCCTGACCAAATGTTATAACAGTTCTTTAAGCCCTGGCCATGATCCTTTGCAATAAAATATTGTCAGGGTTCCCATTTTAAAACATGGCGACAGAGACATAAGACTTTCACAATATTTTCTAAAGTTTCTTATAGTTTAAATAAATTGTCCATGCAGCATTGAAGCTATATTTACATGATTTACATCAATGATTAAAAATAATGATTTAAATCGTCTGATAAAAATCAATCACCCTGAGGAGAGCATTTTAGCTCTCCTATAGATCGTGCTTAAAAAGTCATTACAACTTTTGTATGCATTAAAAATAATTTCAAAGGATTCAAAGGATTATTACCATTGTCCTCTTCACTGTTTTCCTCAAGCTTTCAGACTTTTACAAGAATTTTATGGCATGAGACCATTTCAAAGAGTCTGGCATAGATAAGTATACTCGAGGCATCTTCAAAATATCGTCTTATAGGGAGTAAGACTAATTTCAAACCTTTACTGCATGGGGGGCTTGCAAACATGTATTTTCGACTCTATCCCTGCCCGCCCCCACCTCCAAGAAAAAAAATATGTCACTGTTAACTTCCATGTTATTGTTATAGGCATACCAACCACTTCTCCTTGGATGTTTTCTCAGCAATCTCAATTTCAATAATTGTGAGCTTCAACTATACCACAGGTCGGTCAATCACGAGCTGGCATACAATCCACAACACAACTCTTTTAAGTTTGTGCATTCACAGTGCAAATGTACTGTTTGCACTCCGAACTTAAGACTGGAGTGCAAACTTTGCACTCCATAAGTTTAAATTGGGATCCATTTTTTGGATCTATTCATCACTATTTGCTTAATTCCATCATATGCTTTCATGATCTAAGCCTAATATATTGTGCTTCAGCTATTTTCCTCCTTTTTTCCTGAAATTCTCACTTCAGTAACGTGGTCAAGACAGCACTGGTATAAGCTCAGTTTTGTGAATTAACTTTTAGGTTACATGTATTCTTATTTTTCGAAATTTTATATTTAAACCTGTGGCATACATGTACTCAAATTTTGGAATGAATTAAAAGTATGATCCTATAATGTTTCTCTGCCTCTCTAAATGTTCTCTTTTGTATGCCCAATATGATTCAATTTCACTGATGTAGAACCATATAGTACCCACAGCAGTTGTGAATATTACAGGCCAAGGCATTCATTTTTCTGACAATATTGACAGTTAAGTAATGGTTAGGGTTTCTAAAGCTATGTATATAAGTTATTTAATACATGTAATGATTCTGACTGTAGATCAAGCTTATGGTAGATTTGTTTTACAGTACTATATAAACTATATATATGCTAAATGCCTTAATACCAATAGCATCACCAGCCCAACAAAAATAACAAGTTTCAATGGTGTCAATTTGCAGGACAATTTTCAATTAATTTGGAGAGAAATGTGTAACTAAATTGCAAGAAAATGAGCAACAAATTAAACAACTTGTTACAAAAGTTGCAACAAACTTGCAGCCAAATTATTGCACTCCAAGTTGCGTTTTTGAGTGCAAAGTTTGCACTGGCGAACATTTTTAAGATTCGACCACTGAGATATGGTATAGATCTTCTAGGTGCTTATTACCCACCCCATAGATTTATCCTCACTTTAACTGCTATTTGGGATAACAATCTTTCTCATAATTCCAAGTAACCTATTATTCCTACTATACATGTAAACCGAAAGTTGCTAATTCCTGAGATTAAGAATGTATAATATAATATAAAATAAAATTTTGGGATCTCACCTTAACTTATGAAGTCTTCGCCACAAGCTCCACCTACAGAATTCAGGAATCATCACTTGCCCCTTGGCTGCATATACATGTAACACGTATATTGCCAGAAAGTTTTATCACTCGCGAGTCAAGTCAGGAATTTTAGGGCGTCCATATGTCCAACGCTGAGTAGGGAGCTTTAGGCGTTTTAAGTTCATGACACGCACATCCATGGATTTCCAATAGGCACCTGAAAAATAAAGAGTAAAATTGGTAAGAACTTGTAATTTATTCTCAAACTGGTAACCTTCCAAAACTTTATATAACATGAGGATTATCCACAAATTTTAAGTAACACAATTTCTTCAAGTTTTTGAATCATTAGTTTTCTCCCCTTGTAGAACTTCGAAACAAAGAAACATCAGGAATAACACAGCATTTGGGTCGTAGCTGAGGGGGGTGGAGCCCCCACCCCCCAAGCCCATAGGCAGCGCCCGGGGGGGTAGGGGAAACTTTACCGTTACTAACTCCCTATATCAATTCTTTACATGAAAATAACTCATGCACACATCCTTATTTTACATTTTGCAGGCATACAGGGCCATATGACGGCTTAAGTCAGATATGAAGCCCTAGAAATGTGGGGGAAGAAAGTTGCTATTATACTTAATCAGTCGGTAATAAATGTTTCAAAAAATAAATAAAATAAAAGTAAACAAACAAAAAACTATAATTATGAGTGGCCAAAAACTGGGGGTAAAAGAAGCCGAACATGGGGAAATTCAGGAAGGGGATGGAAGAGACAAGAACCGATGAGTTGCTCATGCAGACAGACATGTAACAGTAATATAGGGGGGATGAAAAAGTGGGAATATGGCACTCGCCAAACATAACAACAGCCTCTCGCTAAATACTTAAGCAAAAAAGGACACATCATAGGGCATAAACAGGGGAAGGTTATACTGGTATACACATTGTGAAAGAAGGGGGGGTTGAGAGACTCCAGGCTCGGTGGTCAAGCCGGCCAGACTTGATGATGCAAAGTGCAGTAGGTGATGGGATGGGGAAGAAAATATTTAAAGCCTGCCTTGTATACAAGAACGACTCAGTTTACATGGCGGCAGGTTAAAAGTATAAAAAGAGATGTATAGAAACGGACCGACAACACATAAAATACATTAACAGAAAAATATATATATGTATATATGCTCGCTGCAAATATTGCCCAAATATACCACGCACTGCAATAGGAAATGCAAGGAAGATATTGAATTACCTATTAGTAATGTCCAATAAATAAATTACATAATTGTGAAAGAAATTAAAATTATAAAAAGAAAAAACATAAAAACTTGCATCAATTTACTACAAATAAGTATCAATGACGTCATGCGTGGTATACACATGCAATCATATATCCTACTATGAACTATCTGTAATCATGATCGCTGGTCTAGAGCAATTTGATCACATGTGGTAATAATTAATTTTTCATGTGGAATTCATTTAAAACGGAGTCTTACTTTGTATAACAAGTAATAGAGACAAATTAAATTAGACCTATTAGGGCATTGAAATTAAAATATGAATCAAACTTTAATAGTATACTTTGTAATGTTTTGCTATGGACTACAAATCTTACAACTTGTAGGCCTATTATTAATTATGCGATTATATTTTGTATACCGGTAATTGCTCGAATTGCTGAAAATGCTATTCAATATAATGACAGGCATATGACAGACCTCATATATATATTCTGCCCAAACAATTTCATTTTTAGGATGGTTTCTGATAGAATAAATTGCTATGTTTTGATAGTTGCCAAGTATTATTGCAGCTTAAATTGCATATATCATTAAAAATGAGTTTAAAATCACCTTCATTTGGTTTGGAAAACCTTGAAATGTCATTGAAATTTGTTATTGGATTTGGTCATGCAGACACCCTGCTCAGAAAGGTTATAGGTTATGCTAGGTCAGCAGGGGGTCTAGAGAGCACAGCCCCCAGTGGGGGTGAGCCCCTATAGTTAAGGTGGGGTTTTGCAAAGTGCGAGAATTTTGAATGAACCGATCTGACAGCATCATAATAAGCATTTGGCTTATTTGCCTGCATGGATGTTATACAAAAATTGGGGGCAAAACCATCCAGTTGTGGTGTGAACTAATTTGGGTGCATTCAAAAACAGCCAAATTTTGGGGGCGCTTTAATTCCACACCGTTAAATATATACCCATAGTGTCACAAATATGACAAATTGTTATATATATATCACAAGTAGTGTGCAATATGGCACTGTCCATGTTTTAAGAAAATTCATAATTTATGACTCATTTGATGAGTCTAAATAAAATTTTAAGTTTAATGCACATAACCTTTATTTGCCTTAATTAAAAAAAATATCTTTTAATAAAGTGACTTTCACTTTAAATAAAACAAAAGATTAACAACTTAAAATTATTGTGGCTATATAGAATATTAATATACATATTCTAATATATGCTTCTTACCTCATAATCCCGTATATGATTTCTCAAAATTTCTTTAACTTTAAAAAAATCCAAAGTTCTTTTTTTTAAAAAAAAAAAAAAAAAAAAAAATTTCAACAAGTAGGCCTAAAAGTGTAGGCCTGCACACTTTAAATCACTTCAATTAATAACATCATTAATTGCTTTTATCATGCATTTCTGTATAATGTAGTATTTTTCGAATTCAAAACATTGACTGCACCGGTTCACTTCAACGCACAAACAAACTGGAGTAAATTAATTGTTAAAATTTTTCTTTCTTAGTTTCTGTTATATCAGTAAAAAATCTTCCCCTATAGAATTGTGTAT
Source organism: Proteroiulus fuscus (assembly GCA_034700285.1). Classification (NCBI taxonomy): domain Eukaryota; kingdom Metazoa; phylum Arthropoda; class Diplopoda; order Julida; family Blaniulidae; genus Proteroiulus; species Proteroiulus fuscus. Next base: position 330 of record JAQIXP010001646.1, on the reverse strand, counting down.
AACGTATAGGACAAAAAGTTCTGTAATAAAAAAAATTATTTTTTTTGCCATTAGGTTTATTTTTCGTGCTTTAAAATTACTTTATGCGTTATGACCCTGGGGCAGCTCAATACTCAGTTTATATGACCACTTCATCATCACAGGACACAGCTGTTATATTGGGGTTCAAATTTTAACATTGCCACCTGCACGCACAGCTATAACTTTAAGTAGGCCTATATAGGCAAAATCAATTTAATTTGGAGTTTCTTTAAGGCCGGGCGCAAATCATGCAGTTTTTGTGAGAATTGCAGGCTTTGTATCCCCAGCAACAAATGCTCATGATGTCAC